>JALBCR010001252.1:0-183818 GCA_030710515.1 Abscondita cerata
TCAGTATTACTTCGTTCAGTTACGTATTGCTATCTTAATGGCTATGTTTTCATACGTTAAGTCACTAGAACATGATTTTTTTAATATCGTATTTCAGGGTGAATAATTGTTGCCATACAAATTACGTAAATGAATTCGCAATTGACATTTAATATCCGATCATGATCATAGTACATTCGTAAATAAAATTATATTGAGCGAGTTAAGAGTAATATGTAACAGTTACAACAAATACTTAAGATAAGTAACGGACGACATTAAAAGATATCAAATTACACTTATCTGTATTTTGAGTGCTTTAACCCAATACGCTCCGACAAAAAGAAGCTTAATCTTATCTAGTTTGAATGCGAAATTAAACTTGATGTTCTTTTGATTTACTTAAATACTGTTTGTTGCTGATGACCAACTTTAAATGCAAACATTTAGCTTTTTGTTTTCTTCGATAGATAGTTTTTCGTTAGGAAATATAGCACAAATCCAATCGGTGCAGATGTAAATTCCTAAGGTCGAATCGAATATTCCCTTAGCACATCATCATTTAAAATGTAGTATGAATGCTTCCCATTTGCCATGTATCTCAATTAAAGTTCAACCTATTGAAGGAATTATACGAGACAAGACAAAAAATGGTTCAAACGGTGATTTCCAATATCAAATTTTTGAATGTTGATAAGAAAGCCTCCGAGGAAACACACGCGGTTCAGACCACTTATGAGACAAAAATGTTGACAGGAAACCGGAAACCGATTCAAAAACTTTACGATCGAAAAAAAAAAATGTTATAAATTCTCTCCCCCCACCTTCAACCAAAATTAGTTCTTATTTTTTTTCGAGCACATGTTTTGGGATAAAATGGGGTTTTGATGATGGTAGCACTGAATTTGGATTTATCATATGTTCTATGGTTTCAGATGGTACGAAAGTACGCTAGAACAACAACTCGTCAAAATTAGTCTGCAGAGGCAATGAAGGAAGCTGTACAGAATGTTGCTAGAACCATGGGTTGTGAAAGAGCAGCTCAGCAATTTAAAGTACCTCAAACCATATTAGAACGCTATGTCGGGAAAGCAAAAAAAGAAGTAGGGTCAACGTTTAAAATAGCGTATTTAGAAAGCGTCAGAAATGTGTTTACCGAAGCTCAAGAGTGGGATATTGTCAAGTAAAAGAATTAAGATTATTTGGCTTTACGATGATAGAATTAAGAAAACGTGTTTACCAATTGACGGTCGCAAACGGTGTTACAAACAGGTTTAGTCAAGAAAACCAAATATCCTGTCCTGACTGAATGGAGCATTTTCTTAGAAAACACCCCACTATAACCGTAGCTAGAACCATGGGCTGTTAATCAGTTTTTTGGTTTGCTTTCAAGTATCGTCGAGTTGACTGCAGACAAAATTTACAATTGTGACGACACAGGTATTACTGTAAATCTAAAGGGACATTCAACGGTATTAAAGAAAAACGCAAAGTAGATGTTTTCACTTCTGCAGAACGAGGTGAAACAGTAACAGTGGAAATTTGTTGCTCAGCTTGGGGAAGTTATTTTCCTCCATGCCTCATTTTTCCTAAAAAAAGGAAACGTTCCGAATTTAAACTTGGTTTGCCACCTGATTCTACGGTTGAAACAAGTAATTCCGATTGGGTGACAGGAGATATTTTTTTCAAATGGTTCAAAAAATGTGTGCAATATTCTGGAGCTTCAAAAGATAATACCGTACTTTTAATTTTTGATGACCATGTTAGTCATACAAAAAACCTTTGTTACGGTTTATTTTTAACCAATAAAGTAAGGTATCGCAGTGTTAGATGACCCCACACGGCAGCTCTTAATTAGTCGGAAGTGGTCATAGGTGTATTGAAAATCGTTCACAACGAGGCCTCTACCCTACTCTGAAAATTTATAAGGCACCACCTAGGATTCTGTAAGAGAAATATCTAGAGCCACTAGGTACTCCAAAAATAAATAAACTGTAGTTGCACTGAAATCAATATACTGTATTAGCGACTAGAGTTCAACTTACATATCGAGACACACATAACAATACCAATATCAAATAAAATCAGTAGCATATATCTAACTAACTCCCAGATACAATTTATGCACGAGAGCGAGTTAACAAAAAGGTATATGACGTTGAGGCATAAACGCCCCCAAATAAATTAGTTAAATTGAAAGTCACGAACCCTGTTGAATCCATTCACATAAGTCGCACGACAAACTATGGTTCAAAAGGTACTTAATGCTAATGACGACGGATACCGGAACGTGGCCGATTATTTAAATTAAATAAGTTCAACGCGCACATAAATAATTGTACTGAAAGGATCCTTCAAGCTCACATTATAATAAGAAATAGGCGCAACAAAGATACGGTGTTAAACTTTTAACCACGAAATTAAAATAGCCTCCACTGATAACAGTTGCTGGGTTGCATCAATGAGTAGATAACCGGCTTTTTTTGAGTGGTGGCCTTGAACCGATGATGGCCTTGCGGGAAGCTTATTTCACAGAGAAATCTAGTAGGCTTCGTAATTAGTTTTCTAAAGTTTCCAGTCAATTCCTCATTCGATATTCAGCGACAAATGACCACGGAGTAAGTCGATCGAACGTCTAAAACGACAGCAAACATTAAAACAAAAACAGGAAAAAAAAATGGCGCCTAGAATTAATAGAACCCGTAAGAACAAATATTTTACTAAAACAAAGAAACTGAAAGAAAGAAAGCTACTTAACCAAAGGTTTATTCCCTAATTAGAATGGGACGAATTTACTGCACTCGCCATTTATTAAACACGTGTCCAATTGTTCAGTTTTTTTAAATAACATTCTCCAAATACACCCTTTCCCTACGACGATTTAATAGGAAAAAGAAAGGATCATTTTTGCGAACCACCGAGATGTCAGTTTTAGGGTACACGGAAGCCAACTAAACAGCCAACTCCAACTAAGTAAACCCCAAAACAACGCAATATAAAAACGCACACTCAGACGCGTTAGCGTAAACACGGCGGCTTATACTGTAGGGAGAGAATTTCCTAATAAACCAATTATTTATGGAAAAATCCTGTCACACTTTGACCTTATTAATTATGCTAGAGAAAATAGAGTGGTTGTACTCACATTGCTCACATTACGTCGGATTTATAAAACTTCTGAGCAACTACTATGCAAATGAAGTAAGAGTATGGTTACGAAGTAATCCCGGTAAAGTTGTAACACTTTAGCAGATATCGACTCTATTTGGCGCTGGCTACAATATAAACTGCTTTGAGTGCTTTCCAAGAAACTGGAATTTGGCCACCAAATCAAAATATTTTTGAAGAAAGTAACTATTTACCAGCTTCTGCGACTGATATTCTGTTACACAATAAAGGCAATGATAGCGTTTGCACTGAAATCAACCAACAAAATAAATAGCAACGCTCAGAAGAAAATACCTACCACATACCAGAAAAACTAGTGATTCATAAAAATCAAGACGAAGTTACTCCACCTCAATATGTGCCCAAGAAGAACATCAATAATGATTCTTCGTCATTACCACAATGTTCGTGGATGCCTGATGCACCTCCTGCTCGTAAAAAATCACCAATTAAAGAAGTTTTAGAAGAGTCAGATATTTTTTCTCTTGCATCGCCGCAAGATTTGCAACCAATTCCTAATGTGACTTTTGTTCCAAAACGCCCTCAGCGAAAATGGGAAAAAACAGCAATATGAACATCCACTTCGCTTATAAAATCGAATTCAACACTTTTTTTAAAAATAAAAATGTGAAAACTAATGCAGTCAAAAGAAAGATAGGAAGTAGTGTAACAAAAAATGCTAAAAAAACAACTCTTAAATTAACAAAAAAAGCGCCAAAAGAGATACATGATAAAGATTCCTCAAGTGACGAAGATGAAGCAATATGTTTTTACTCCGAATAATTTTATAGTGTTTTGATTGAAGGATATTTTTACGGTATATGGAAAGAAAATGGACACAACAAAAGGAAATATAGAAAAGGCAATAGAAGAAAGGGGTGAAGGCAATTTGATTATAGGAGGATATTTGAATGCTAGGATAGGGAGAGGAGGGAGGAATAATGGTAAATGGAGAGATAAGAAATAGGATATCGATGGATAAGAAAATAAACGGACAAAGAAAAATTTTGATAGAACTATGTAAAGAGAGAGGTTGGACAATAATGAACGGAAATTTGGAAGAAGAAGGAAAAGGGAATTTACATATGTGGGAGAAAGAGGCCAGTCAGTAATAGATTATGTGATTATAAACGAACAAAGTAAAGAGGTCATAGAAATACTAAGAATAGGAGAGGAGATAGAATCGGACCATCAGCCGCTAGAAGTACTCATGATGGAAGAGGGAGAGAAAGAGGTACAAGAACAAGAAGAAATATGAAGAGAAAAGAAAGTATGGACTGAAGAGAGTATATAAAGATATAAAGAGGAAATGAAAAGGAAGTAAATACTAAAGGAGAGGTGGGGGAAGAGATGGAGAGAATTACAACCAGGATGGAAATGGCAACAGAGAAGAGAAAGTATAGATTAAGAAAACAAGAATTAGGGAACAGAAAAGATTGGTGGAACGGAGAATGCGAGAAGGGGAAAAAAAGAATTAAGAAAAGGAAGAAGGAAATGGAAAAAAGGAAAGATAGAGATAGATGAATACAAAGGTTAAAAGAAAATTTTAAGGGAATATGTGTAAAAATAAAGAAGAACATAAAAAACAAACCGAGATAAAAATTAGAGAAATTAAAAATGAAGGACAGGTATGGGAATTCATTAATAAAAAGAGGAAAAAAGGAGGAAGGATGGAAGCAAATATAGATGGGGAAAAATAGGAAAAACACTGTAAGAAGTTAGTAGGAGAGAGTGAAAAAACAGCAAGAAATGAAGAAGTTGGGAAAAAAGGATAAGACACAGAGAGGGTGGAATAGAAAAGAAGAAATGGAGAGAGCAATAAATAAAGTAAAAAAGGAAAAGCAGAAGGGACGGATGGAATACAAGGAGAACAATGGAGGTACATCGGAGAAGGAATGAGAGAAAAAGTAAGAGAAGTATTCGAGAGAATATGGAAAGGAGAAGGGTTTCCAGAAAAGGAGAGAGGCAATAATATGCCCAATTTACAAGGGGGGAGATAGGAAAAAGCTGAACAACTATAGGGGAGTGAGTATAATGAATGCGGGCTATAAGATATATGCGGAAATTGGAAAAGAAATAGAAGAAAAGAATATAATACCGGATTGGCAAGCAGGATTTAGAAAAGGAAGAGGAACGATAGACAATATATACATATTAAAGCACATAATCAATAAAGAGTTAGCAAAGAAAGGAGGAAAGATGTACGCAATATTTCTAGACATTAAAGCGGCATTTGATAATGTGGAAAGAGGGGATTATGGAAAAGATGGAGGAGGTAGAAATAAACAGAGATATAAAAAATGCGATTGAGGAAATATACGAAGAAACAAGGTGTAGAACGAGGGTAGGGAGGAAGCTAGGTAGAGAATTTAGGACGGAAAAAGGACTAAAACAGGGATGTCCGCTAAGCCCAATCTTATTCTCGATATACATTAGTGATCTTGAGGAGGAAATGGAAAAAAATTAAGTAGGAGGAATAGTAGTAGGAAGGAAAAAGATATGGGTTTTAGCTTATGCGGATGACATTGTGGCAATAGCGAGAAATGAAGAAGAGATGCGAGGAGTAGTTAAATTTATGAAGAAATACCTGGAAAAAAAAACTAGCAGCAAATGTCGGGAAAACAAAATTATGGAATTTAAAAAAAGAAAAGAAAGACAAAAGGAGGTGAAATGGTGGTGGGGAGGAGGAGGTAGAGAGAGTAGACAAGTATAGATACTTAGGTTACAACATCAGATATGATAACAAAGATGGAGACCATATAAAAGAGATGAAAATGAAAGGAAATAGAATAGTAGGACAAGTATGGGGGTTAGGGGAAAGGATATTTGGTAAAGATATAGAGAAAAAGAGATGGATGTTTGAAAAGTTGGTAAGAAGTGTGGTACTGTATGGAGCGGAGATTTGGGGTTGGAGGGAATGGCAAGAGCTGGAGAAAATACAGGAGAAATACTGGAAGTGGACGTTAGGACTAGAGAAAGAGACACCGGGGTATATAGTGGAAGAAGAGCTAGAAATAGAAAAATAAGGATACAAGCAGGAAGAATTGCAGTAAGGTATGAAGAAAATATGGGAAGTAGGAAGGAAAATGAAATACTTTATGAAGTTTGGAAAGAGATAGAGGCACAGAAGGTAAAATATGGGGCAGAAGAAAGAAGAAAATACTATGAAAGAGTGGGATGCGCAGAGAATAGATAAACAGATTGAGAGAAGCAGGAAAGAAGAGCAAAAATAAAGGAAGGAAAATATAACGAGAAATACATAAAAATAATGACAGACAAGACACCAAGGTACATAACAGAAGGAAAAGGAATGAATGAAATAAGAATGATTGCAAGGTTCAGAATGGGTAATGAAGAAAAGGAAAATAAATATTGAATGAGTGATGAGGAGAGATTATGCAGGTTGTGTGGGGATGAATGGAAAATATAATACATATAAAAGAGGATGCAGGGGAAACAAGACATGAGGAAAAGGAATGGAAGGTACTACTAGGAGAGAAAGGGAAGGAAAACAATGGATGAGGAAGTGTTGGAGAGGAGGAAAGAGATGGAGGAGAGGAAAAGAAAAATACTAAAAGTTTAGAGAAGAGACAGATGGAAGGTTGAAGAAGGAAACAGGAATTAGTGGAATTATAATTTAATGAAATATTATGTTGTTTTTGTTTATTTTTGTAAAGGAAAAAACTGAATCTTTTGTTATAAAAATTTTTAAGACTAAATAAATATTGAATTGATTGAAGGATAGGTTTCATATTGTCTTTGCCACAAATGGGCTCATAATTCATGCGCAGGAATCTAGGACGATGAGACTGTATTCCGATGTGAATTTTGTATGTTTATGTTCTATTTTAATATCTTTAAATAAAAGTTTTTGCTTTAAATCAATCTTGTTCACCTACGCATAATGGGTGGTATAAATGAAAAATAAATACTTAATTTTGCATACCCCATTTTACTCCGTATACGGGGCAAAACGGGGAAATACGTGATTTAGAAAAAATTAGAAAATAATTGTGTAAGAATTTTAACTTGCTTTTGTATAGTTGGTTAAAACCTGAAGATATTATATTTATGACCAGTTGCACCAAACTCGGTTAAATTTAATCGTAGGTTAAATACAACGATATCCAAGACTTAAACAACGATTCAAACTGTAGGTTTTGCGACATCTAGTGTCGACTTGTGTTAGCGATCACGTACGCAATGGTTCGCATTAAGCAACAGGTATGTAAAAGCAGTTACATAAGTCGATCCTTCGATAATTATAGTAAACATAAACGTTAGCAAAAAAAAAATCTCATTGCGTACGTGATCGCTAACACGAATCGACACTAGATGTTGCAAAACCAAGGATCGACTTATGTTAACTGCTTTTACACATACCTGTGGACAATAGCAAAGATTGTTCTTAATCTACGATTAAAGTTAACCAAGTTTGGCGCAACTGGCCCTTAACCAGCAAAATTCAAAATAACGAAGATGAATTCAATTGTTTTACAAAAAAAAAACAAGTTAATAAAGTTAGGTACCCTGTGGAAAAAATCCCTATAAAGCGTAGCTGAGTTTGGTTTAACCAACAGGCAACCGTCAAAGAAGCAGCAGTAAAACACTACCACAACAAAATCAAACAACAAAGAAATTTTGGCAACACGCCAAAAACCAAAAGAGTCCTGAAAACTTGTGAAACACTAACCTTAACAGCACACCCGCTCTGACTAAAACTCCCGCATTTTAGGAGTCCAGAAAATGTTTAAGGAACAATAAGATAAGGATAAGGCTTAGCCTAAATATAGTGCTTAAGATAAACCCTACTAAGACTACCAGTGCTCGAGCTATGATGAACGTCACCGATGCATACTGAGGTATCCTCCCTCGCGCAGGATGGTAAAGCCTTGGGCCCTCCAGTGTGACTCCACTTACACGTCACTCAAACCGTGCACTACTCCCTATTCTTCTAATAACTCTACCCACCTAATGGGCTGATGGAAAACGCCTCCAGTATTAAGAGAAGCTCTGAAAACTCTAAGAAACTTTCAGAAGAATTAAATAAATGAACTCAAAAATTCAAAAAAAGAAAGGACTGGTACATAGAGACATAGTTTGTGGTTCTTCTTCAAGTTTTGTACCACCCTCTACGGCTCCCTAAGATTAGTTTGCTTGATAAGGAGCAAACAAGAGCTCCGGTACCCCCTCACGCAGATACCCACCGGTCTTCAGCCAAATCAGTACCCCCTAGCAAGAAGGAAATAAGATTATGAGAGCTCGGAATTTTTATGTCTGGCAATAAATGTTTTAAGTCTTACACTTTAAATCTTATTTGTCTGCTTTTAAATAGCCAGGTCGTTGCGCTTTTGTTACCGCCTTTATTTCTTTTATTTCTCCTGAGAGTCTATGACTATCTTTTACGTAACCAACATAATGTAATGTATAAAGATCAATACTTAATTATAGGATGGAATAAAAAAAAATGATTCAAGCCGCATTGTTGAATGTGCGCAGTTATTGCCTGGTTCGATATCTTTGTATAAACGCCCGGATAATTAGGTCTTGCGCATCCATAGCCCCAAGACACTATTCCAACTTGAACTCCGTTGTAGTTGAGTGGTCCGCCTGAGTCTCCCTGCAATAAAATATACGCCCAATAAAAACAAAACATAATTTTTATCGTCCTTACTTGACACGAATCTTGTCCCCCTCTGGTGTAACCAAAACAAAACATTCGCTCAGTTATCTTCCAAGAACCGTAAGCGTTTTTGCACGCCTGATCGCTGACGCGGGGAAGCGACACCTCTTGGAGGGTTTGTGAAGTAGAACCTCCTTCGGAAAGGGTGCCCCACCCGCTCACAACTCCGATCGCTCCAACTGGTACTTCTTGGTTAACCGGTTGAAGAGGTATTGGTTTTACAGAGTTACTGAACTGAAGTTGACCTGTTAACGTTAGCACAGTGACGTCGTAGTCTATTAACGCTGAGTTGTATGATGAATGCTGACAAATTATTGCAACCTGGTACACTCTACCCCCGGAACCGCGGTAACTGCTTCCAGCGCGTACCGTTAATCTAGACGCCGAGTTTCTGTAAATTAAAAAAAATATCGAAGGAGTTTTCGAATATTTAATAAACTAGTAGGTATACCCGACGGTGCAATGAGCCGCTGTTAAAGCTAAGTTAGAACCTATAATAGATGCTCCGCATATGTGGCTTCCGTAATATTGTAAAGACAGTTGATAAGGGCGTTTTTCGATTGTAGTTGGGGACCCACCAACGATACGACCGTCCAACTCGGGAACCATCCTTTTCAAACCAAAAGTTTGAATCGCTACGAAAATGAGACGTTTACAGAATTTAATGTTGTAAAATTCTTACCATAAGCTAAGACAACGATTATTGCGAGGCGAACCATTTTGATGCCTTGGAGTAGTTATTTTTGCTTTTTATACTAAAGCTTGATGTTTACGATAATTATAGTAAAGAAATCTATGTCAAGTGTTTGATTTTCTGTAATTTATTGTTTATTAAAGTTGTGTAAGTAGCTCAGGTACTTAAAGTATACCCTAGATAAAATAATGAACGTAAAAACACAATTGATGAAATATCAAAATTTTGATGGGGTTTCTTCGTGAATAACTACTATCTGGTTTTTGCTTTTTGTTTTTTTATTTTATTTCTTTCTTAATGAAGTTTAGAATCTAGCTTTGTTAACAAGTTGATTACCTGATATTTAGTAGTGTACCTAAAATTTTTGTTTGTTGGATACCTTTTCAACACGGTCCAATCTTGGAAGACGTTTTTGTGTTAACAAAATGACTCTATCTTAAAATAAAAAATGCATTTATTCATTAACCCGTACAAAAAAAGTATTATCCTTTCTTAAATTTGAGCACAAGCACGCTGATTACTAAGAAAATTAATGTCCAAACGCTGATGCTGAAGAAACCCCTGTAAACTACAGGTTCTGTCACATCCCATCCGCGTTGCATGATGCTCCTGATGCTCTCAACTGGCAACGTCAGTGGCAACGCATACGAAATCATTTGTAAAGCTTTCGACATACCTTCTAAAGGCCATATTATCCCGCACATCAAGATCATCGGAAAAAAACTTCCTAAAAGTATGTAAGCAGCCGTGGTTTCTCGATCGCAAGCACTCGACAACGCGAACCCTAAGAATCATTTTTTAACATTTGCTGTAGTCGTTACCGATCACTCACCATACCACATCCCGCAAAAGCCGGCAAACAAAATAAACCCCAACAGCAGTACCAACGACCCATGGAGTGCCATATTAAAAACGTACACGCCAAAACATACAACGACTATGATTTGCATCGTCATCACCACAAATTCGCTAATCACGTGCGAGATGAGTAGCTCCATTATGGTGACCCCCATCACCAAAGACCTTTCCATGATGCCTTCGCTGCGTTCAATCAATATCGCTACAGCCGTCAATCCCGCAGAAAGAAAAAACGATATTCTAGAACCAAAAATCTTTTGATTTTAAAAAAATAATGGTCATCAGTGGTTTACGTGATCAAAACTCCTGGTGCAGTATACTCAGTAAAATCCGTCGTGTTGCTTCCATATATGGGCGTGTTCCACAAAATTGGCGCTTTTACTATGTCTCGATTCACCTCACACGACTCCAGATAGTCGCCGACGAAACGAACAAAGGACTCATACAAATACCATTTTAAAAAAGTCGCGATGTCTTTTACTGAAAATTGTTGAGGTTACGATAACCGTGTAAAAAAGTAATACGTTTCGCCTACTATTGCAATAGGCGGCATCAGAACTAACGCATTCTGAAGCACTGTTACTTACCTGATACGTCTCTGTAAACGTCAACAGTCGAATACAGAAGATCCCACTGATTCACTTGTCTTCCGTTTTTAAATCTAGATTTTAGCGCTAGCGTATAATTTTCTCTTATCACGACAGATGCGTACGTAAGTCCTCGATCTACCGAATTAATGGCCGAAGTCTCGTCCCCGAACGTAATCTAAAAATAATCTTTCAGCGATGTGAGTGTGGCCGACTATCGCTTACCATCTTAATGTCTTTGTCTTTTAAGTACGCCAAGAACTTGCAACCTAACGCAGAGCTATTGCACGCGATAGGAACGCTCGAATTGCAGTTCTGTTCGTAGTTAACGATTCCGATGTTCAAATGCTTAGGATGGTGTCCTATACTGATGTAAAACACACTGAATTGTATCAGCGGTAACGCTACTAAGGTCACCATAATAGGCCAATTGTGCAGCATCCAGAGAAAGTTTTTCCAAATTAGCGCCTTCATGTGTTGAACTTCTATGTGTAGAAGATAATCGCTGATCTTCAACTTTGGATCGTCTATGGATGTTGGCATTTGAGGTAACTGCTGGTCGGATACTAAAGAAAAGCGCCGTCTAGTGTTGGGTAGCGATACAAAATCGCCAAACTCGGCCGAAATCTCGCTTTTGGAGTCGGACTCGTCTAAATCCATTGCAGTATTGACCATACCAGTGGGTAGATTTACAGAATTGACTACAGATTGAGCGGCTATTGAACGCCGCCTGCGTCCCATGTTTTGCATAATACTTAGCTTAAGAAACGCGTCTTCCAGCGTCGAAGTTTCAAATCTTGATAAAATACTGTTTGGCGATTCCTCGGCCATGATGTACCCGCTTCGCATTAAGCCGATCTAAAAGCACCGCATCAGTGTTGACACACAAAAAAAAGATAAAATCATACAAGGTGAGCGTAACGTGTTTCTTCAATGTAGTGAGTGGTCAATATCACCGTCGTCTTTCTGTCAACCGTCATCTCTTTCAGATGTTTCCAAATAGTTTCGCGCAACAACGGATCTAATCCAACAGTCGGTTCGTCTAAAATCAGCAATTCCGGTTCGTGCAACAAAACTGTAGCAAAAGACACTCGCCGTTGTTGACCTCCGCTTAAGTTTTTAATTTTTCGATCTACGTCGGGAAGCATAAGAAGTTCAACCAAAAACTCGAGTCTGTGCTCGATTTGCTTGGTAGACATTTTCGCGATCCACCCAAAGTACTTCATGGTTTCTTTGATCGAAAACTCGCTGTACAACGCAATTTCCTAAAATTTGCTTACAATAAATGATTTAAGAGGAGGTACAATACTTACTTGAGGCATGTAACCGATTTGAGGTCCGGGAAGACAACTTCCTCTACTACCAGGAAACCCGCCCAAGACCCAAAGTTCGCCCGAATTGAATTTTTTGCGCCCGATAATGCAGTTAAGCAGGGTGGTTTTGCCGCAACCGCTTGATCCTAATAGACCGTAACTGAAAAGTTATTTGTAAAATGGAAGCGGTAAAAATGCTTAAGTACTTACATTGTACCCTTAGGTACGGTCATGTTTAAATCGCTTAAGACGATCATCGGATTCTTTTTCGTGCCGTAACGTTTGTGGGCCCGGCGGACGCTCACTGCGTGTTTTTTTCTAAGTTCAACTGTAGATCGTTGCGAGATGAGCTGTTGGCGGCGCATTTCCAAGATTTCCGACATCCTTAAGCTGAAGCACACAATAAACAATTTTATAAAATTTTTGATAGTTTACAAAAACTTTAAACAAAAAGTTTTTTAAAAATTGTTCCAGTAGTTCTTATAAGAATCGGATTTACATACAGGCGCACTACCTTTTATTTCCATAAAAACGAAAATACAATGTTTGCAATACGGATTAAAACGTTAGATAAGATCTCGTTGACCTTAAAACAAGTAAATTTAAAACAATTAGATGTTTAATAAATCAATTAAAGCCGTGAGAAAAGTCATAACTTTTAAAGCAACACACATGTGCACTCTTTTAAACCAATTAAATAATTATATAATTTTTTGTCAAAACTTAGTCTTCTATGACAAAACGTGGCAATTATTGATAGGTAACATTGAACCATCTTTCAAACTATTAACTTTTTCCTCCGATTTCCCAAAGAAGTTTCACCAAGAGAAAATACTACTACAAGTCGTTCTTGATGGTCAGCAGAGTGACTATGAATTTTAAATCTTACGTCCGGAAGATGCTAATTTAGAACAAGGGTATCATCTATCAAGTAGAAGACCACTAAGATGCTGGAACTGTGGTGACGTAAGCCATGTTTAACCACTAAAATCCATGTGAAGGTCAGAAGAGCAGGTCAACCAAGAGGGGCAAAAATCGACCTCAGATAACGATGCCCCAGAGAATAAAATTTGCATCTCATTGCCAACGGACTACATAGACAGCAACTCCAAAAACCATTGTCCGGCTTGATGTAGTACAAGGACCAACAGAACATTCCTAACCACAGTGTCTCTTTAAACGGCCACTGGTGAGTGACATGGTCAGATGGAAGTAACTATTGATTTGGGAAAAGGAGTACTCAACTATCAAGTACTTTAGCTGACATTAGTGATGAGACTATCCTGGGAATTAACGTATTAAAAAACTATGGTCTTCATGACCTAAGAAAAGACGATGAGGAAATTTTGATGCGTTCGTTAGTGCAGGCAGCAGTACTTGTTTTGTTAAAAGAAAATATGCCTGCAAGGACTCAGACCGTCGTGATAGGATGCCTGGATGGACATTTCCGCGCTGACAGCATTTGCTGACTAACTCCCTAGGTAAAGAGTTACTGATTGGCAAATTACTAGTAAGAGTTAAGAAGTGAATCAGAAAGAATCATTAACGTCAACACGGAATTCTTAAGAAAAGTTCCACACTAGTAATGTGTACGCTAGTTCGCAGAAGAAGAAGAATTGCTCACATTAGACTGCGACCCAATAGTTGACAAGGACCTCCATCATCCTACCCTTCTCATAAGATTTTCCCGCAGCTTACCAGACAATTTTACAAATTTGTTGGAAATAATCTTCATTTCTCCTACAATGGGAAACTTCTTTATTATGGGTTTTTCGATAAAAAAGTAATTCTTTATAAAAGTTTGTGCATCCTTTAAAGCTATAAATTGTATAAAATTTGTGCGAACCACTAAAGCTAATATACGAGGTGCATTCGAAAATTTGATTTTAGGTCAAGAGTAAAGTGCCCTTATTTCAGTAAATATCAAAAAATTTTATTTGAAAAAGTTGTTCTTTATTAAAAAAACATCAAGATTTAAAATCATGGCCATCTAGGACAAATTTAAATTTCTTCCAATTTGCAATAAGAAGAATCGAACTGTGCCTGTTGCGGGATGGACATCATACTGAGATGTAATTTAATTTTGATGTTTAGTGCCTCAATATTATAAAAAATAATATTCTTCTTAAGATACTGACTTCTTTTGAGCAATTTTTGGTGTTAACAAAAAATCAAAAGAACTTTGCACCAAATATGTTGAAGTTTTTTCTAATGAATAAAAAAATTGACCATAATTAGCACAATAATTAGGCAATTTGTAAATTACAAGTTTTTTAAATAAACTGTTGTATACAAGATCGTTTAAAGCAAATCTTTTTCTTATAGCCGCCATTTTAAAAAAAATTTAAAAAGTTTCTTTCAGAAGGCCATGACTTCAAATCTTGATGTAGTTATTAATGGTGAACAACTTTTTCAAATAAAATTTTTTGATATTTACAGAAATAGGAGCACTTTACTCTTGACTCAAAATCAAATTTTTGAATGCACCTCGTATATTACGCGTTTTTCGCCACATTTTGTTAGTGCATCTTTAGTTTTAGGGGACGCACAAACTTTTATAAAAAATAACTTTTTATCCAAAAACTCATAATAAATAAGTTTCCCATTTGGTGCGGACTTTGGGGATGACTCTGTATGAATATCTTTCTTCCCTTATCATGGACCCTCTTATCTTGACAGACTCCTCATTTGATTCCTTTTACAAAAACTATATTCTGTTATCAATGCATTTATCCCTAAGTCTTCTCCAAAGCTGAAGTACTCTGGCGAAATTATAAATCATCTAATGACCCTACTTCTCTTCATCGGTTTAAACTGCTGCGCAGCAAGATAAAGACTGATATTCAGACTTCTCATAAATGCTTTTTGAGATGTATTGAGACCGACATTAAGTCTAACCCTAATCATTTCTGGTCTTACATCAATCTAGTCCGTAATTCCTCCGGTATATCTTCTAATATGACTTATCTTGGTTCTAACAGTGAAGGCCAAAATGATGTTGTCAACTTTTTTGCTTAGTAGCTGCTTTAACGACGTACATGCCCAGCACTCTTTTGTACCTCAACATCAGGTTGTTGACGTGATCTCTCTGCCTAAACATTTCGTCGAGTCTAATCTGCTTTTCGCTATAAAAAGATTAAGCATTAAGCTTTTTTTGCGGGCCAGCATTTCTGTGATGTCGACGCCGTTACTTCACATATTCAATCTGATCTTTCAACAGAGACGCATTCCTTTGATTGGAAATCTGCTCGAATTGTTCCCGTTCATAAAAAGGCAACAGATTTAATGTTCTTAACTATCGTCCCATTGCGCTTCTCTGTAACTTCTCAAAACTTTTTATAACCACATTGCTTCTAGAATCTCTTAAAAGCTTCACAGCTGTCAACACGGTTTTATTAGAGGGCGTTCCACAATTACCAATTTAACTGTTATGCACCAGTTTCTTACTGAATCCTTGGATTCTGGTTTCCAGGTCGACGTTGTGTACACCGATTTTAGTAAGGCTTTCGATCGGTTGTACCATGAGATCTTCATTTCGAAGCTTCACGCTTTTGGTTTGAGTAACAACTTAGTACAATTACTCATGAGTTACCTACGCGATGGAACCCAATTTGTTGAGCTGCTTGGCTTCCGGTATCGTGTCTCAAGTGTCCCTTCGGGTGTACCCCAAGGCTCTGTCCTTGGCCGCCTATTATTTAATATCTTTTTCAATGACGTCGCACCTACTGTCGATTATCATTGCTTACTGTATGCGGATGACATGAAGATATTTCAGGTAATACGTAATATGTCTGATGCTCTTGTGCTTCAGAGAAGGCTTGATCTTTTTGATAAATGGTGTTGGTCTAACTACTTAGATCTAAACGTTTCTAAATGTAACATCGTTTCTTATACCAGAGCAAAGTCCCCAATTCTTTTTAACTATTCTTTTCCGACGTCTCCATTATTCACTCTAGCGCTTTTAAAGATCTGGGTGTCACTTTTGAATCGTCTCTCCTGTTCGCACATTCGATCTATTGTTTCATCTTCACATAAAACTCTTGGTTTTATTATCAGAAACTCTAGAGATTTTTTAAGCGCTGACTTATCTCTCTTGCTGTACAGAACCCTTATCCGAACTCGGTTGGAGTATACATCGGTAGTTTGGAACCCTACGTATCAGGTTCATATCCACGCTCTGGAGAACATTCAGCGCAAATTCTTGAAATTTCTAGTTTATCACGTTGATCGAATTTTCCCTCCTAGAGGTTTCCCGCAATCTGATCTTTTGGCTAGATTCAACCTTTCTGACTTAAGTAGTCGTCGCGCCACCTGTTTCTTCTCTTTCTATACTATACACTACTTTGTCGATTGTCTTGAAGTGTTGGCAAAAATATCTTTTTCCGTTCCTCGACCTGGATCTCGTTTTCCTACCACTTTCTACCTACCCACTCCTCGTAATCGTGTGTTGGAGTCATCTCTTATTTTCTCTGTATGTAGCAGCAGTGCTCTACGTAAATTTGATATTTTTCATAAGTCTATAAGCGAAAATGTGCACTTTGCAATTTTGAAAATTATATCTTTTTATCAGTTTAGTTATGTTCCAATCTTATAAGATTGTGCCACCCTGTATATTACATAGACGACGTAATGACAAAGAAAGAATAAGATATAGAAGAGAGCATAAAGATGCAAGCAAAAAAGGGTAGTAGAGTGCGGGTAAGTACATGAAAACGTGGGTAGAAAGAAAGAAGATAGAAAAGAAAATGGAAAGAAAGGTTAAAAAGTGGAACACAAAATAAATAAGAAACTTGGGACGAAGGGGGGTAAAGAAAAAAAAGACATCAAATGATTGAATATAGTACAATAAAAGGAAAAACTAATAATAGAATAACACAGAAAGATAAGAAAAAGGGTGAAAAAGAAAAAATAAAATGTTGGAAGCAGAGATTGAGGAAATAAAAAATGAAATGACGACTATGGAAATTTATAGAAAGAAGGTAAAATGGGAAGGAAGATTGAAATAAATAAAAAAAAAATTCTGGAAGAAATAGTAGAGGAAAATATAAGATAAGGGGGGCATGAATGGGATAGAATAGGAGCAGTGGAAGTTTACGGAAAAAAGGAAGAGGGTGAGAATAAAAGGGATAATGGATATGGAGAGAGAAATAATTTCTATGGAGGTAGAGAGAGGTAATAATATGTCCGATCTATAAAAGAGGGAACAATAGGGAATCAAATCTACTAAGGAAAAGAGGACTTTGAAAAGAAAAAGTTGATGCCAAACTGGCATTTATAGATTTGAAAGCGGCATTTAATAAGGTGGAGAGAACTACTTTGGAAATACATGAGAGAGATAAGGGGATGAACAAGAACATAGTGGAAGCAACAGAAGATGAGAAAACTTTTTGCAGGAGAAGAGTGAGAGGAGAGTTAGGAAATTAATGTAGAACAAAGAGAGGATTAAGACAAAGATGTCCAATAAGTCGTGTTAGTTTGTTTTGTACATGGAAGATATGGAGAAGGAATTGAAAAACCAACAAGTAGAAGGAATTGTCGTAGGAAGGAGAAAAGTACTCGAGTACGCGAATGACATAGTGGCGATGGCGTAAAAAGATGAGGAGATGAAGGAGATGATGAAAGTGATAAGAAAATATTAAATTTGTAAAAGTTGAAGGCAAATGTGGAAAGACAAAAATTATGAAGTTTAAGAAAAAAAAGGAAACTTCAGTGCCCTGTAAACTTTGAACCCGTTGGTATTACTTTTTCTTCTTGGTGTCATTTTACGGGTCTGCATTGGTACTTTGACTTGTGAAATTGTCAAGAAGCCTGAATCTTTCCAAGCATATTTTTTTGTTAATATAGGTGGCCAAAATCACAAAACTGTCTTGGGTTACTTTGGCCATACATTATTTTCTAACGGAAAGGTAAAAAGTTTAGCAACTTGGATAATTGCAAAATGAGTTAAGAGTCTTACATAAAGTCTTTAGGGGTCAGGTTTAGTAAAAAAATAATTTTTTCTGAACTTTTTTTATTTTTCTTTCATCAAAACTTAAAAATTCCTACTCTTTGTCAATAGATAAATTAAACTAAAAATAAATTAAATTTCTTCAATAATTATGACACTTCTGATATGCGGAGTGAGCTAGGCGTAGTCTTCGATCTCCTTTATATGGAAAAACCCCTTTTTAGAGGGAATTGGAGTCTCGATGGTTTGCACAATCTCCCTTCCTCGTACCAAAGCTCATCTTTGTAAATTGGCCACTTCCATTGTCTCAGTCCGTTTGGAGTTAGAGATTTTATCTTGTATTGTCGTAGATGCCCATTTCTTTTGATTGCCAGGATCCAGGATAAACTTTTTTGTCATAAAAAAACAGAACAAACTTTCCAATTTTGAAGTCTTTGTTTTTGATTCTCTTTTGCTGCTCTTCTTTACTATCAAGGTCGTTGGCTCCTGCGTCTTCTTCAGAGTGGAGAGAAATATTGACCGAGCTATCAGAATCGCTCGATAAAGTTTGTTTTCTTTTGTTTGGCTGTTTATTCGTATAACCACTAGGGCCTGCAACTGGTTCATTTTGAATGTCTTCAACCGATATGATCTTCCTTGCCGCCACATCGACTTTCCTTTTTCTTGCAGTCTTCTCACCTGCACCGGAATATCTTCTTTCTTCAAGATGGTCGATCACTGAGGAGCTGACATTAAGTTGCAAGTCAGGGTCAATATTGTGGTTAGATGGTATCCTTTTCAGTATTTCTGTTCTGCCGGGTTCTGATAGGGCCTTAACATTTTAAGCAGAGGTGGGAAATTTGATTTGGGGATTGTGCTGTTAGTTCCCTTGATTTTGTATTCGGTGATCAATTGTCTCCATTTCATTTTTAATTGTCGAAAATGTGCAATATCAAGCGGTTGGCTTATATGTGTGGTGTTTGGTGGGAGGCAGATAAATTTAATGTTGTTCTTCATGCAAAGATTGAGAACATGCACACTTAAGTGGGAGGACAAGTTGTCCCCAATAACCACTTTGGTTCCCTATAGACGACGTAAGGCCGGAAGAAGAAGAAATTCGAACCAATCTTTAAAGGTCATGGCCTCAAACCAACCGCTTTTTGATCGATTATACCGGGTTCCAATTGGTCCACCTTCCATCCACGTTTTTAGCCATGTACACGACATAAGGAGGCAGAACTGTTTTCAAAGCGTTGCCACAAAACATGACGCTGGTTTAGAAGAATTAATGATTTGTTCCGGGTATTTACAGCCGCGCTTCGTGATGACTTTTTTACGTCCTGGATCGTCCGATAAATTAGATTCATCAAAGTTCCAGATGTTCATTAGTTGGACTCCTTCTAACTCCCTATCCAGGTTGTCAAAATACGAATTGATTGCCTCAGTTGAAACAGCTGCTCGGATGGACTTTATATTAGCGGCGAATCTTTGTGTAAGAGCTGGATGTCTTTTCAAGAAAAGTGTAATCCATTCAGCTCCTGGGAGATTATCTCTCAACTTTCGTATGGTGACACCTTTTTGGTCTATATATCTTTTAACAATCTTTCGTAGATCGAAAGAATCTAGAGGAAATCCATACGCAGATGTCATTAAAATGTGGGCCTTTATTTTTTGTTCTTCTTTCATGTGGACAATATAGTCTGACCTCCTGGAGTTTTATTGTGAGCTTCTTTAATTTTATTCTGTAATGTTGACCGAAGAATTTTATAACGTTCCGAAGCTTTTCTCTGTGTTAGCACTCTAGATCTAATAAGATGAACAGCATCTTCTAATTTTGCTTTGGTGTAGTTGCAGTAATTCCTGCTCCCGACTACTCGTTTATAACGACCCATTTAGCGAAGATCGAAAAAAAAAGAAAATTACAAAACTACAAACAAGTTTTCAGCTCTCTTAATTAATAGAGGAGAAACTTTTGGCGAGTGAACTCTGTTACCTACCAGAAAAAAAAGTAAGCTTAGGTTTCTAGGTTCACTCACAGTAATCTCAATCCATGAATAAAAATCTAAGAATTCAAATATTTCATTACCACCTGTTCAATATTTACTCCGTGCCAAAATAAACAACACAGTACACTCACAAACTATCGAGCAGCATGTGTGGCCAAAGTCAGACTAATAGTAGTGATTTTTGTATTGGGTGACTTTGGCCGCCCTCTATCGGAAAATCTAAGAACGTGAAAATTGCGGCACCGTCTATGACGGATCCTAAACTTTCTATGAGAGCGTAGTTGACCATAAAAATCATAGGTGGCGCATCACTACTTCTGGGGAAATGAAGTTTCCGGAGACAAAAGAAAGGCGGATTTTTCACTTTCTCTTCAACTTCCTGCTACAAGCCCAGAAACTAAATTCCAAGTGTGACATATTTTTTTAGTAGTCTAACTTAGCCTATAATATAAGGAAAAAATACACTCGACCGATAGTATACCCCATAACTTAATTGTTACTAAAATAATAAAATACGAAAAAATGGCCAAAGTCAACCCTGTTGGCCAAAGCCATCCAAGTTTACGGTAAAATGGTAGTGGGGAGAAGAAGAATGAAAGAAAATAGACAAATATAGATATTTAGAATATTTGATAAACTGAATAATAAAAAACATACTTATCAAGAAAATAGAACAGAAAAGAAATAAGACAGTAAAACAGGTGGGGGGATAGAAAAAGGAATATTTGGAAAAGAAATATAGAAAAGATGGAGTCAGAAGAGAAATGACATATAAAACGGAGATATGGGGATAGGGAAAATTGTTGTAGTGTTGCTCACGTCAATATTCTTAGAACTTTTTAAGTAAAGTTGGCTAGATGTTGTTTATGTTGTTGTCAAAAAAAAGGCTTGAGCTTATTTTTGTAATTTGCATTTCAAGATGCAATATTTAAACTAGATTTTCATTAAATAAGAATTCAAAATAAAGTGTTTTTATTTATCAAACAACAATAGGTTATGGGTTCCAGGCTACGCTTGTACCAGTGTTTGTGAGTTAGTGTTTGTAAATAATAACAATGGACTTTACAAAGCATATAAGAGAAAGAAAGGTAAGAGACCTCCTTGATTACCACGAAGGTGCCCTGGTGTAATTAATGGAAAACTTGAAAGGCCAGGGAAGATAAAGTCTAGAACATAAAGAAAAAAGTGATTTTTTCTGAAAGGTGCTATGCTAAATCTATGATAACAAGTGCTGTAACAGATACAGTGTATCAAAAAATTATGGACAAGGAGACAGCCCATAAAGCTTGGGAAGCACTAAAGGTACAGTTTGATGCTACCTCAAAAGTTCAACTGTTTAAAATATGTTCAGATTTTTTTAAGTTCAGTTGGACACCAGCAGATGATGTGTCAACTCATATTGCCAAATTAAAAAGCATGTGGAATGAAATTAACAACGGTTTAAAGGAGAAAAAAGAAAAACAGTTGCCCGAGTTAATGACAGTGTGCAAGATTTTAAGTATACTACTAAGTAGCTTCAGTTCTTTTCAATCAAGTTGGATGATGTTAACAGAAGGAGACAAGAAAACCTTCGACGAGTTAGTTATTCAACTGTGTGCGTATGAAAGGAATTTTCTGAAGGTTGATAGCAGTTGTAAAATCCACAGTAGTTGTTTGTAGTCTAGTAAGCGGGGGGTTGTCAAAAAAAAAATAAGCTGACAAGATTGGAGTTAGACGATATTCACCAGGACCTTGAGAACTTGCTCTCCGTGGGTCAATTAAATTCAACAGCAGTTTGAGCAAACTTCAGGCAACTAGAAAAAACAATGAATCGCTTGGAACTTGTTGACAGTGAAGTGAAGACACAGCTGCTGGATACCAATGCGTCTGAACAGGTAACAAGGAAGGAACTGAGTGAAATGAGGGACTACAATAACCAATTCTACACTATGCAAGACTGAATCGAAGGATTATTAACAACTCAACAGCATTCACCTGTACCGTCAATAGCCCAGTCAAGTGTTGGAGGTCAGCGAAAGTCTTATCATCTCCCCAAGATCGAACTGCGCAAGTTTGGAGGCAATCTGAAGGAATGGCTTACGTTTTGGTCTCAGTTTCAGCAAATCCATCAAAATGAAGATTTAGATAACGCAACGAAGTTCCAATATCTTATTCAGAGTATGGAGGCTGGATCCGAAGCCCTTGAAGTGATAGCACCATTTCCACAAACCGCCCTACATTACCCAGCAGCAGTGGAAGCCTTGAATGAACGATTTGAAGAGAAGATCTCTTACTTCAAGTTTACGTGAGGGAGCTTCTGAAGATGGTAATTGGTAATGTTTCAGCAAGGGAGGTGTCATCTCTCTCGTGTATGTACTCAAAGCTGGAGTCTCACCTTCAAGCGCTGAAGGCCTTGAAGTTAGAAGCGCAGGACCCAGCAACATGGATATTTCCGTTAGTGGAATCAAGTCTTCCTGACAAGGTGCTGCAGTTATGGCAACGCAGTACAGATTCTCTCAGCAAATGGACAGGGAAGAAGGTCAACTGATATACTCATGGAGTTTTGAAGAAGGAAGTACACATAACACAGTTGATCGTCAAGGAAGGCTTACAACCCAAAATTAGCTAAGAAAGAGTTCTTTCAATCAAAAGAAAGGAAGAAGATACAGCAAGCCTGGTTTGTTTCAAAGAAGTAAAGTCGTCATGTATCTTCTTGGTAAAGGACATGCAAGCGAAAACTGTGGAAAAGCAAGTGATATGTCTTTTGAAGAAAAAGAGGATTGTTGAAGATAAAAGGGTCTGTTGGAAGTGTTTCAGGCAGGGACATCATAGGAGGAAGTGTCGAACTTTCGTAAAGTGTCATGTCTGCCGAGGACCTCATCATACTATTGTTTGTGAAATACTTAAAAGTGCAACAAAAGAAAGCAATCTATCAACAGCAGAAGAACCAGCGCATTCAAATGTATCTCCTCCACCAATTCAACCGGCAATAACTTCAGTCCAAAATAATTTGACTTCTTCCAGTGAGGTTTTACTGAAGACTGCGGTTGTCAGTGTATATGGAAGTAGTGGGAGAAAATGCTATGCTCGTTTATTATTTGATGATGAATGTCAGAGAAGTTGTATCAACTCAAGCACGGTGAAGAAAATAGGCAGTGCTCCGATAGGATTTGAAGTATCCAGTAATGTTCTTTTGATGGAACGGTCACCAAAGTGAAGAAGCTCAGTGTTCATGAAGTAACAATCAGCAGCATTTTGACGAACAAAATTCCATTGTGCTTAGCTTGAGAGAAATGCCAAAGCTTGGAGGAAAAGTGCCTAGGATCACTAATATTCAACTCAAGAAAGAACTGGCTCGTCTGCATCTTAATATAAGGAAAGTTGAGGTAGATATTGTGATCATTGGGGTACACTCATCAATGGTAATTTAAACCAACAATGGACAGTACAATTTCTACTTTGTTATAATTTCACTTTTAAGAATGAATCAGCAGCAATGTCTAGTGTTGAAATGTTCCAGACTAATCATGAAATCACAAAACTGTGGAACCTGGAATTAATTGGAATAAGGGATGAGCCAACTATCATGACAGAGCAAGAGAAGGCGGAGAAAGCTAAACAGTATTTTGAAGAAACTGTAACTCGTGAAGAGTGAAAGATACTGTGTCCGCTTACCATGGGCTAGTGAAGATATGAAGTCCCTAGTAACCAGAAATCAGTAGTTCAGCGTCTTTCTTCACTATATCACACGAAGACTGGAAAAAGAAAATAAAATGGACGACTACGGAAAAGTGTTTGAGCAATGGGAGGAGAAAGGACTAATTGAGGAAGTCAAGTTGGAAGACTCTACCATGGAAGGTCACTTTCTACCTCATCACCCTGTTTTCAAGGAAAGTAGCACTACTCCAGTCCGACCAGTCTTTGATGCATCCTGTAAGAGTGGAAAAGCACCGAGCCTGAATGATTGTCTGTTTAAAGGTCCAAACTGCATCGAACTGCTTCCCTCAGCTATTCTACGCTTCAGTGAGCATAAAGTTGGTGTCATTGCAGACATTTGTAAAGCCTTCATGATGATCAATGTACATACAGAAGATCGCAAGTATTTAAAGTTTGTTTGGTGGACTGATAGCAAGAAGACTGCGATGAAGATATATCAACACAAAAGGGTTGTCTTCGGAGTCAACTGTAGCCCATTTATACTTGCGGCTGTCTTACAGTATCATCTACGGAATTCTACTGAAACGGAAGAATATAAGAATAAGCTGGTACAGTCTTTGTATGTAGACAATGTGGTGACTTTCGTCTGTTCAATGGAAAAATATGAAAAATTCAAAAGCAGAAGTTGCTAGGGAGCATTTAAATCAAAATGAATTAAGCGAGCCTACCAATGTTCTCGGGTTAAAGTGGAGTAAGAATACAGATGAGCTAAGCCTTTCTCTTGGAGAGATTTCAATTCCTGAGAAGTTAACTATGAGGACAGCGTTGGCTATTCTTCACAAAGTGTTCGACCCCATTGGAATATCCTGTCCAGTTCTGATAAAACCAAAGTTACTTATTCAAAGGGGATGGAGTCAAAAGTTAGGATGGGATGTTGATTTACCTAAGGACATGCAAAATGAGTTTATGAAGTGGATATCAAGTCTTCCCAATATTAACGAAGTGAAGATTTCTCGTTGTTTTAATGGTGGTGCAATTAGAAAGGAATTGCATTGTTTTTGTGATGCCAGCCAGGATGCGTATGCAGCAGTAGTTTATGTGCGCTGTTATTTGGATCCCTCCGGAGTCGGCTCCATTTCGATGGAGTGCGGATTGGAAGAAGGAATAAAAAGAATAAACTACTCTGTGCACCTTCTGATGATAAAGTTAAGGATAGCACCAAAGGAGGGAATCACAATTCCGAGGATGGAGTTGATGGCTTGTCTCATTGGAGCTCAACTTGTAAACCATGTAAAAGTGTTTTAGGATATGAAGACGTTCCAACAATTTACTGGAGTGACTCATCAACAGCTTTGGCATGGATAGAAAGAAATTATAAGTGGGGCACTTTTGTTGGCAATCGAGTGAGAAAATTTTAAAGTCATCATCAGCATCACAATGGAGACATGTTAATCTTGCAAACCTTCCTTCAAGAGGCTGTACTGCAAGTAAACTACTGGATTTGCGTTGGTGGGAGGGTCCAACCTGGTTATACGATGGCGATGAAAATTGGCCAACCTCAATAGTTACAGAAAATGAGTTGATCTGGCTGGTCCTCTACATCTACAGAATGGAGAAAAGGTTTGGATCGTGCTTTACACTTGTGCTGTGTACCGTGCAGTTCATTTAGATCTCGTCTCATTGTTGGACACAGCAACGTTTATGACAACGTTGCAAAGATTTGTTTATTTATTTAAAATGCTTACCACAATCTATTCAGACAATGGCACAAACTTCGTGAGAGCAAATAATCTGATAAAGAAACTCAACTGGGAGGAGATTGAAGATAGCTCTGGCACTAAGAAGATCTTCTAGATTTTTAACCCTGCCTTTGCCTGTTGGTTTGGGGGTTGGTGGGAGCGTCTTATCCGTACTGTCAAGGATCTCTTAAGAAGAATGTTGGGTAATGCAAAGCTCAGTCATGAAGAATTGAGGAATTGTTTGGCGGCAGTAGAATTCGTCGTCAACGAAAGGCCTCTGACATCAATGACTGAAGATACTAGTGATCTAGGTCCATTAACTCCTTCATCTTTCTTGCGTAGAACGAAAGGAGCAACTTTTCCTGAAGGAGCGCTTATCTTTGGACGGGACTTGAGAAATCAACACATCAAAGTGGTCAAGTTGCAGTCTCAACTTCAAGCCAGGTTCAGGAAGGAATATTTAGTTCAGCTAGTTAATACGAAGCCCAGCCCTAAAAGCGTCAAATACAAAGAGGGACTGGTGGTACTTGTTGGAAACTATAATAAGAAGAGGTTTGGTTGGCCCTTGGGAAGGATCATCAAACTCATCAAAGAAAAGGATGGACATACTCGAGTTGCAGAGGTTCGGACAAAGTCTTCTAGAAATGGAGGAAAGTCCATCTGGAACAATTCTGGGAAATGTGAGGCTCAAGTTCCGGAACCTTTTAATGTAATGACAAGGAGTTGAAGGAATGTCAAGAAACCGTGCCGTTACGGTACCTGAAATAATTTATTTTTATGTACCCATACTGTTAAATGTAAAATGTTTATTTTATTGGATACTGTGGTAATTAATGTTTTGTAAAAAAAACAGGTGGGAGTGTTGTAGAATCCACAGTAGTTGTTTGTAGTCTAGCAAACGGAGGGTTGTCAAAAAAATAATAATTTTTGTCAGATAAAATAATTGTGTCTGTTAGTTGGTTAATAATAAAAAACCCGTTACACAAATTGGAACAGCCGTGTTTTAATTCTAGTCTTAGTTCAACTTTTAACTGGAGTTTGTAATTGGAAGTTAGCAGGTAGCTGGTAGTCTGGGATGTCTGTAATTACTGTAAAGCAAAGACCACTGGATTTATCAGTGTCTAAAGTGGATTGCTGATGGAAACCAAGACGATCAGAAACCGCATCAGTTGCAGGTGCAGCAATCCTTTTAATAGAAGCTAAAGCTTTCGCAGTTGAAGGGATTCAGCTACCTGGTGGGTTGACAATGATGCTACAAAACACGTCAGTAATAGTCTAGACTATTATTCAGAGTTTTATAAGTTTGATAGTCCTTGTGGTGTTAAAGGAGCAGGACAGCAGTAAGGGCAGGAAAGATTTTGGCCAAGTCAAGTGTCGATGGTCAGGACATAGTACTTTTAGATGTGTGGTATGTTCCTGGATTATCTAAAAATCTATTCTCAGTGCTCGCTGCTCATGATAAAAATTCTGATAGTTTATTCAAATCAAACGCTACAGATTGTTGGTTTTTGAATAAAGGTGAAGTGATAGTACAGGGAAACCTTCCACTGGAGGAACTCTGTACAAGACAGAGATTCAGCCACAAAATGTAAAAGTAGATGTAAATATTGTTGATCAGTCGTCAATGTTACAGTTATACCATCAGAGATGAGGTTACCAAGGCAAACGTACGTAAAGGCCATGCTTCAGAGGGAAATGGGCATAAGTGTTCCTTTATAGAAAAACCTATGCGAGCCATGTGTCTATGGAAAAGCACATAGACTACCTTTTGGGCACTGAGAAAAGACTTGTTTCAGGGGATGTATGTGGACCTTTTAAAGAATCCTTTGGAATGCAGAGGTATGTAGCTATTTTTAAAGATAATTATACGAAATTTCGCTACTGTTATTTTTTAAAAGAAAAATCAGAAGTAAAATTAGTTCTAAGAGGTTTTCTTCAACATGCTAAAGCCATGGGGCATATTGTAAGAGAATTTTTGAGTGATAACGGAAGCGCGCTAGATAATTTAGAAATAAGAGATATGCTACAAGCAGAAGGCATAACTCAAAGACTGACAGCGCCATACACGCCAGAACAAAATGGCGGCAGTGAACAAGAATTTAGAACTTGCATTGAAATGGCTAGAACTTTAAAATATTCAAGTAGTGAAGCAAGTTTTCCTAAAGAACTATGGGCGGAGTTAGTTGCTACTGCCACTTACATTATAAATAGAACAGGAAAGTCATCAATAGAAGGAGTAAGCCCTTATGAGTTGTGGATGAAACAGAAGCTTAGAATAAAGCATTTGCGAATTATTGGGTCCATCTGCTATGCTCATATTCCAGCCCAAAAACGCCGAAAAAATTGAATAAAAAGGCTATAAAAGGTTTTTAATCGGCTATGATGGTGTTGAAAGATACAGAATCTGGATAAAAGAAGAAAGCAGAGATGTTACTTTCAATGAAATTTCAGGACAGTGTGAGGAACGCATAGAATTGCCATTAAAGGATGTAGAACATTCAAATGAGGGAAAGAAAAGCACTCAGAAAACAGATAAAATTTTGCCAGAAACAAAAGAGATTTTGGAGTCTTCTGAAAAAAGTAGTTCAGATTCTGAATTTGAACCTTCAGAGGATCTCGATGAGTCGCTTGTGTCCTTCTCCAGAGTTTTAAAAGATCGCTCCAGTTTAAAGAAGCCAAAGACTTATGATGATTATGTAATGATAAGTGAAACAAGCACTCCAAATTCATACTGTGAAGCAGTCAGTGGGAAAGACAGTTTCCATTGGAAGCAGGCGATGAATCAAGAGTTACAGTCTTTAGAAGAAAATGGTATATGGGAGTTGACCACCTTACCAGAATACCATGCAAGTGGGTCTATAGAGTTAAGAACCATACAGATGGTAGTGTTGATAAGTACAAAGCAAGGCTTGTCATAAAGGGATACAGCCAGCGACAAGGTGTTGACTTCTTTGAGACATTTAGTCCTGTTGCAAAACTGAGTACAATTCGTAGTATTCTCAGTATTGCTGCCCAGGAAAATATGTACCTACTCCAATTTGATGTCTCTACAGCATTTTTGTACTGTGAACTAGAAAAGACAATATTTATGCAGCAGCCTGAAGGGTACAGTTCTGGAAAGGTTTGTAGGTTGAAACGTAGCCTTTATAGATTACGTCAGGTTTCTAGATGTTGGTCCTAGCGTTTCAGCACATTCCTTCAGCAGGCCGGTTTCAAAATAAGTGAAGCAGACCCCTGCTTACACATCAGACAGAGAGAGACATAAAATTAATAGTAGCTCTCTACGTAGATGATGGGCTTGTGATGAGTTCTCATAAACAAGAAGCTGATAACTTTGTAAAAGAGTTAGAAGCAGAATTCAACGTCACAGCAAAGCAAGCATCATATTTTCTTGGACTTGAGATTGAACGTTCAGAAGACGGATCAGTCAGGATTTAAGGAAAAATTTTAGAAAGATTTGGCTTTCAAGACTGCAAGCCAGTATCTACTCCAATGATTAGAGAACAAAGTAATGAGATCAAGGAAAGTAAAACAACAACAGAATTTCCTTACAGGCAAGCAGTTGGAGCATTGATGTATGTTATGGTGGGAACTCGACCTGATCTAGCATTCAGCGTGAGCTTTCTTTCCAGAACTTTAGACTGTCCAAGTTCTAAAGACGTAAGCGAGTTTTAAGATACATTGCAGGCACTACTGAGCTTGGTATAGTGTATCGGCCAACCAAAATAAAACTTTGAATGTTACAGTGATTCAGATTTTGGAGGGTGTGATAAGACTGGTAGGTCAACATCCGGTGTAGTGATTACCCATGGAGATGGAGCTATTTCTTGGATGAGTCAGAGGCAAGGAATGACTGCCATCCACCACAGAAGCAGAACTAGTAGCTGCTAATGATGCAGTTAAAGAAGTGATTTGGATTAATCGAATTTTTAAGAGTATGGGAAGATTACAAGAGGAGACGCCGATTTTCAAAGTGGATAATCTTGCTACAGTCAGATTAGCCCAAAACCCGGAATTCCATCGGCGTACAAAACATATCAAGGTGAAATACTTTATTATTAGAGAAAAAGTTTTAGAAAATGAAATTAAAGTTACTCATATTCCAACAACACAACAAGTAGCAGATATTATGACGAAGCCCCTTCCTGGTCCAAAAATAAAAACAGTCAGTCGGGATCTTGGACTATACTCAAAATTTCAAGAATAAGGGAAAGTGTTGCAGTGTTACTCACGTCAATATTCTTAGAACTTTTTAAGTGTAGCTGGCTAGATGTTGTTTATGTTGTTGTCAAAAAAAAGGCTTGAGCTTATTTTTGTAATTTGCATTTTAAGATGCAATATTTAAACTATATTTTCATTAAATAAGAATTCAAAATATAGTGTTTTTATTTATTAAACAACAATAAAAATAAATGAGCAGGAGGGAATTCAACAAAAATACTGGTTAGGTAAAATTGTAGAGGTTAAGGATTTAGTCATGACATCATTCTTCGACAGAGCAATTAATACATATCCGATTATAAAATATGCGTGTCCGTACCTACTAATATAAAATATCAAAACAGGTCGTTATTACCAAAGATCACCAAAAGTAGTACGTATATGAGGGAACCTTGAGTTATAATTTAGTAGATTCCACAACGGGAAAAAAATACATAGGTACACAAGTCGAAATCTAAAATTTGTTAATTACAACTTGTCTTCATTAGAAAAATGACCTTCTACTTTGTTCGCATTATTGTTATTAAAATGCCTAACATTTTATTGAACATAAATTAAAAATTTAATTAAGATGTACAAAAAAAGTGCCTCTTTATGGACTAGTCTTTTTTTGTTTTTTTTTTATGAACGGCAGTCAATGTCAAACGTGTATGTCCGAATAAATGTGTGGATTTTAATAGTAAAAACTGTCAATTTATCAACACAAGCAAAGACGTCAGTATGACAACAAATCCTTTCTGCAATTCTTATTTTTTTGAGTAAATTCAGTTGAACATAAAATGCAACTCGTCCATAATCTCGTTTTATGGACTCGCCATAGTTTTTGACTCTGTGGCTCGCCCGTAAAAATGTAGATTATGGACTCGTTACTATTCGGGGGGTCGAAAAGTCCGAGGTCTTTTGTTTTCTCTTGTAAAATAAACTAACAAACGAAACTGTATGAAAGACCTGAAACGTGAAACCATTTTAAAACAAAATTGCAAAAAAATTACACCTTGGTGCGTACTGTAAGGTGAGGTGCGAAATGATTAAAACAAATTAATTATGAGATACCAAAAAAAATTGTTTACAAACCTTTGTTATACTAGCCTCGTGAAAACAAACAAATTTTTAAGTAAACAACTAAACAGTCTAATAAAATCAATACACTTTTTAAATAATTACCGATAATAAAACGCGATCGATTCAAGACGCGACCCAACAAGAGCAAAATTCGTAGAAAAATACACGCGTTCGGCCCCGAAAGAAAAGAGGTACAAACTTAATTGCAATAATTTGTTAATATTTACCTTTAAACTCAAGGTGAAGTTCTTAGTTAAATTTTTAACGAATCATCTAGCGACGTCTCGGTCTAAATAAATATTCCCGGCGTCGCGTCGAAGGTGGTTGTTAGGATTTAAACAAAATAAAAACGATAATTAGATTTAGCACAATTTTCTTTCAGAAGCTTTAAGAATGGATTTTAAATTTACGGCGGTTATTGATCGCGACATCTAGCGTACTCGAGAGGGACTTTGTTTTAATTATTGCCTAACATAAGGCGTTTTAAACTCTAAGGGTAGAAGATACCTCGTTAAAATTTATAAATAACACTCCTTAGATGTAGGCAACACATTCGACTTCTGCTATTATAAATTATTTTGCAACCTGTTAAATACGTATACTCAAAATTATTAAAATACGGCGGTATCTTTGTAAACCCTGGTTTATGACATTGGGATGATATTTTCACATAGCGGTTGCCACGCTACGATACAATATTTTTGAAACTGGCGAAATCTTTCAAATCAATAGTGTAACAGTACCCTAACTGTGTTTTTGTTGTTCTAAAATGATTCATAAATAGTAGGTAGGGGAGGGTGGGCCACAATGAAACATGGGCCACAGTGAGACATTCAATTTTTTTCTTTCAAATATAATCGGATCTGTGCTGCCATCTATACAACGAAGGAATAGTTACGCCTACACATTTTCATACTGGTAGCAATTTATTTCAGTTGTTCGTTTGGACGCATTAGTGGCGTATCGTTTCGCGGCTACCGAAAGTAAATATTTTGCATACATTCCACTGTGAATTTAAGATTAAGGAACGCTAAAATTAGTAAGTATTTTTCCTGTTAATTAGCATAACCATTAAGCTACACTATGCTATAGAGGATTTGCTCTGATTCAATTAGTTTTTATTTAACCTATAAAATCTATTCGGCATGTGCTTTGGGCCAACTTGAGACAAAATAAATGGGCCACAATGAAACATGTCTCATTGTGGCCGCATATGTAATTTAAATAATTGTCTGCAATAACGTCTGCTTTTTAAATGCTGAACTAAATTTATTATTTGTTATAGTATATTATCTCTTGCTTTAGGCAGAATAATGTCAAGGGGACGAAAGAGGAAGACCGATAAGGGAACGTTTTCAGAAGACTCAATGAGACAGGCTGTTGAAGCAGTTTTGAAAGGTGATATAAATGGACGTAAAGTTTCACTTAGAGAAGCTGCTTTACAATATCACGTTAAGTATCAGACGCTCTTTAGATATGTTAAAAAGCACGCGAGAACCCAAATTTACCTATTCGTATGACGCCGAACTATCAATGTCGCCTGGTATTTTCACACGAACAAGAAACATCTTTAAAGGAATATATGATAACCTGCTCAAAAATGTGTTACGGAAAATCAACCAAAGACTTTCGAGAACTGGCATACGAAATGGCAAAAATTAATAACATTAAAACACCAGACAATTGGGAAGATAAAAAGAAAGCAGGTGTTGACTGGATGCAGGGATTCTTGAAACGTCATCCACAGATTAGCATTCGTCAACCAGAAGGATGCAGTATATCTAGAGCTACCTCATTCAATAGACACAATGTTTCTAAATTTTTTGACAACTTAGCAGAGATCTACAGACGTTCTGACAAATTTGCCGATGGGTGTCGTATATTCAATCTCGACGAAACGGCAACAACCACGGTACAAAAACCCAAAAAATATTGGCACCGAGAGGTCAAAAACAAGTCAGTCAGTGCACAAGCGGTGAACGTGGAACACTTGTCACAACATGCTGCATAATTAGTGCAAGTGGAAACAGTTTGCCTCCAGCTATGATTTTCCCCGCAAACACTTTAAAACGCACATGATTAATGGATCTCCCCAGGAACTCTAGGACTAGTCTCCACAAGTGGGTGGATGACTAGTGAGCTGTTTCCTCAGTTATGAGACATTTCATAAGTAATAGCAATTCATCAAAGGATAATCCAAGTGTCCTTATATATGACAACCATGAAAGTCATTTGACAATCAAAACTTTGAACTTAGCTAAAGACAGTGGAGTCACTATTGTCACCTTACCACCTCATTGTAGCAATAAGTTACAGCCTCTTGACGTCTCTGTATTTTATTCGTTCAAGTCTCATTATAACGCAGCAGTCGACTCTTGGTTGCTTCATAATCCCGGGACTCAATGACTATCTATGAAGTTGCCAGCTGTGTAGGCGTAGCCCATCAAAGAGCTATGACTCCTGCGAATATCATATCGGGATTCAAGAAAACGGGCATTTACCCGTTCGACCGTAATGTTTTTTCAGATGACGATTTCCTAGTTAGCTACGTAACTGATCGTGACTTTCCCGCCGAAGCTGGTGAAGTGATGGAAACAGAACATATAGGAACTGACAATACAGTGAGAGAGGAAGAATTAAGGACACCTCCAAAAGAAATTCCACAAACAGCAATAGAACTAACTCTACTTAACGAGGAAGAATCGCCAACACAAAATGTTGCTCATACTTCTAGTTCAGGAACTAGTACAAAACCAAGCACTTCGTTTATTTCTCCCAAAACAGTACAAAGGGTTTCCAAAAGCGGGGGCAAGGAAGTCTAAAAACTACGTACCAAAGGTCGCAGTTGCATTGCAACGGACACCCCGGAAAAAGCTTCTATGAAGCAAAAGAAACTGAAAAGCAACGCAAAATTTCCTTAAAGAAAAGTTCACTTTTACGTAAAAGAAACCAATAATAAGTGATGTATCATCGTCTGAAGATGAAGTTACCGCTTCAAACCCTATGGAGGAGGATTCGGATGAGGACATAGAATGGCCACCGGCATTGAATTATTCTGGATTTGAGGAATTGGATAGGAACCCATACCTGGTGATTTCGTGCTAGTGCACTTCAAAACAAAAACAGCAGTGTTTTATATAGGACAAGTTGCTAAAGAGAAATATCTTGAAAACGATATAAAAATTAATTTCCTAAGAAAGAGTTTAAAAGGTGAAGGCCACTTTGTGTTTCCTGCTGTTCCGGACGTGGCATCAGTGTCAATAGATGACATAAAAATGATCCTACCAGTACCCACTTGTTTGGGGAAAACAAAAGGCTTCAGTCATCCTTTAAATTTGAACTAGATTTTACATTATTAAACATGCGTTAAGAAAAATATGTTGTTTCATTGTAGCCTACTGGCTGTTTTATCGTGGCCCATCAGTGGGCCACAATGAAACAGTTGTAACATTATTAAAGCTCCTTAAAAATTCAATGTTGAACTAGATTCCCAATAATTTTGGGCCTTCTTATAGGAGTTGAGGAACAATAGGGTAGTCAATGATACACCATGTTCTTAATAGCCGTCATTGTTCGTGTACTAGTCTTCATGTATGGTTGTTTCGTTACACTATTTGTTAATTTATTTTGTATTGGTTTTACATGTTTATCTTATTGACAATGGTCCAAGTAATTTTTAACGTAAACCAGTTGGTTTTAAATTTTTTTTTAATAATTAAACAATTTTTTGAATTTTTTAACGATCTGGACCCCTATGGTTCCTTTGAGGAGTCCTTGATGTCACCAACTCTTAGATTGTTTTGAGAAAGATTGGCCATCGCCAATCGAAACGTCGGCTATTAATGAACATAGTGTATCATTGACGACCCTATTGTTCCTCAACTCCTATAAGAAGGCCCAAAAATTATTGGGAATCTAGTTCACAGTTGTAACATTTTTTGTTTGTTAATTTTTAATACTTATTTTGTATGTTTTTTCTAATTTGCATATAGGATTACTTTTGCAATATGTTGAAGTTTCATTAACAATGCTCAGTTTTTTGATTTATCAGATTTGGCTATTACATAAAAAAATTAAAACATTTTTTGTCTCACTGTGGCCCACCCTCCCCTACGCACATAAATGTACCTGGTGGACAACTAAGAATAGACGACTACGTGAAATCGCGGGGAATTATCTTCAAGTTTGTAAGATGGCCGCTAGGGGGCGAAACTGTTATGGCCGATCATAAAATTGGCTCTTTCTCCAAAAATATGCAAATATAAATATATTTTAAATATTGCTTTAGTAAAGATTGCAAAATTTCTGATTTTTTTTGTTTAGGGTATTTTACTCTGCCTTAGAAAATGTAGTACAGTAAAATCTCGATAATTCGGACCATTAAAAATTTTTGCCATCCGGATTTACAAAACATCCGGACTACTGCATCACATCGATTTTCTTTAAAAAATACACACAAATACACGAAAAAATATGTACATATTTATTTATAAAAACATCAACACAAATAAACGAAAAGTACATACTATTTATTGAAGGATATTTAAACTCTTGGAAAATATTGCGTAAGTTTCGGCTGCAGTTTGCGGCTATTTCGGAACTTGAAAAATATGTTTTCTTTGACACGTTTTAACGCTGAAACGTCTATGAATGGTAAATTATTTTGCTCTGCCCATTCTATACATGTGTCTATTGCACGCATTGCGTTTTGATCAGGAACAGTCTTTTCTGCTTCTACTTCGTCGATACTTTCTGCTTCTTCATTAATCTCGTTATCATCCGTCAGATCTAGTTCTTTTGCTAAATCATTATCTCCATGAACCCAAGCGTTTAGTTCACTTTGAGAAAATGTAGCGTTTGAAAGTTCATTAAGCATTTCACCTACTGCTGCAATGTCTGAAGGTCCTCGAGATCTTTCGTTCCTTAGCTGAGAAAGAGGAATGTTGTCATCATCTGAATCGAACTCATCAGTTTGTAAAGGGAAAAGTTTTCGCCAACATTTTTCAAGAGTTGTTGCTTTCAATTGTTCCCAAGAATTATGCAGTAAACAAACTGCATCTTTTAGGGTAAAGGTCTTTAAAACTTCAAGAATGGATTTGTCTTCATTTGCTAAAATATGAGCTAGTAGACTTTTCTTGTAGTGTACTTTAGTTAATTCTATTGCGCTTTGATCCATAGGCTGGATAAGAGCAGTTGTATTAGGAGGTAAGAACATAACTGAAAACTGTCCGTCTTCGCTGATAAGTTCATCTTCTGAGGCATGGGCTCTGCAGTTGTCGATCAAAGCAGACCCTTTTCAGGCAGATTTTGACTCTTTAGAAAAACTCTAGCTTGTTTAACAAAGGAATTATGAAACCATTGCTTGAAAACATACGATGTCATCCAAGCATTCCGTGTAGATTCGTACTCAACTGGTAATTGTTGATTTTTAAAGGCACGAGGGTTTCTTGCCTTTCCAATAATTAACAGCTTCATTCTATGTGTACCATCTGAGTTCGCACAGGTTAAAAATGTCACTCGTTCTTTTATTGTTTTACGACCAGGAGCACTTTTTTTCTTCGGAGTAGACCAAAGTTTTGTCTGGCAGAATTTTCCAGTATAAAGCACTTTCATCGGCATTGTAAATTTGAGATTTTGATAAATCTAATGCTTTTATTTTTCTGGTAAAGTCTGAAATAAACGGTTTAACTGCGCTCTCGTTGTTGGATAACTTCTCCCCACAAATCTTCACTAAACGAATGCCGTGTCTACTTTTTAAAATTCGTTATCCATCCTCGGCTTGCTACAAATCCGTTATTATTGTAACATATTTGATGGAGCTGTTGTGCTTTGAAGCCAAAAGCGCATCCGAAACTGGAACATGTCTACTTCTTTGAGTAAGGAACCATGAATACAGTTTTTTTCCATTTTCGGATATTCTGCCTTTCTCAATGTTTTTCGTTTTTGGTTCGGCATAGCAATTGTTAACGAATCTGTGAATTCTGCCATTAACAACTGAAGGCATATATGCGAAAATTTACTTACTTCAGAATGTTGCTCTGATTCTTTTTAATATCAGAAATTGTAGATGTACCAACACCATATTTGAGAGCCAAATGTTTACCACTAATTCCTTGCTTCAAACTCTCAATAACATCTCTTTTTGAATCAATGTTAGTGTTTTGTGGCATCGTTTCCCGGGCATGACGACTGCACCCATTCATTTACTAATTGGTACTGAAGAGTTTTTTGCAATTCGAGCACTGCTTTGACTTGTCTGAACAAGCAACAACAAGAAATCCGGACTATCAATGCAACCGATCCGGACTATAACGTACACAATGTTGACGGAATAGCCGTCCGAATTACTGAATCATCCGGATTACCGACGATTCGGATTATCGAAATTTTACTGTATATTGTATATTGTGGACAGATGAGGCCACCTTTCATAGTAATGGCAGTGTAAATGTCCATAATATGCACTATTGGTCAAGGACAAATCCGCACTGGAAGTTCAGCACCAAGGTCTTTGGTCTGTAAATTCTTGGGCAGGGATTCTAGAAGGGCAATTTCATTTTTAATAACCAACTAACCTATAATTGTACTTTAGGTAAAGTACTCGGAATTGCTTCAAATTTTTACCAGTGATAGCCCTTGGTCTACTGATCATAAATATGCAATAAAATTTTGTCGTTTTCAAAAACTGAATTTTTTAAAAATAATTTTCGAAAAATTTTGAAAATGTTTGGGTCTTTTGCATTTTGCACGTTTTAGACAATTCTAAGACTTTTATTTTTCAGTGAGAAAAATTTGGAAAATTTTGGGGACAATTATATAAAATCAAATTGCATATCAAAATCGTCAGGGTCGTCTCCTTCTTCAGTCTCGATCGGTGGACAGGCATGGCTGGGTCGTACAGGTCTCGGGCAAGCATGAAGAATATAATCAGTGGGTCTTGATTCAAAGATTTGACCATCTTGAAGAAAATATACCGGGCGAGATATCCTCCCAGGAAGGTCTTCTGCCGGTTAGCATAGGGGCCGCTCGCTTTGGCGTGTCGCCTAGAATAGTGGGGTTGGTTAAGTTAGGTTAGGTTACCATGTGAACTCGATTGAGTTGGTGTGAACTCCGGTTTCGGGGTCCTTGAAATGGAGGGAGTGGTTCACCTGCAGGTTGGTGTAGTTGGGGTGGTCGGTGAGCCCGGAATACCCTTTCCAGCAATCGGAATAAATGGTGGTTCCCGGTTTTATGTATTTTCAATACATGCCAACAGGGTGTCCGCAGTACGGTCGTTCACGACTTCCATGAACACCCTGCCTAACCCCCTTTCAATTCCCCCAAACACCCAAGCTCCGTCGACATTTCACACTTTTCTTTTTTGGTTGTCGGGGGTGAACGGTGTTGGTTGGTAGGTTAATTTATTACATTAAAAAATTTACATGTTTGCATGTGGTTTGAGGTAAACGGTGTTGGTTAGGAGGTGCGATCGGGGGGTAAACGGTGTTGGTTGGTAGGTTACAGTTATTACAATTTTCTTCTTAAAAAAAACTTGTCGAATGTGATCCATTTCACAAGAAACACAACAAACCCACCTGCTCTTACTTTCTCTTTTACTCTACTTCAACTTCCGCGCTCCCTCTTGTGTCACACCTCTGACTGTATTTGGTTGGAGTTAGAGTTAGGTTAGGTGGCCCAAAAGTTTTTTGACAAAATTTTTTTCACTGATAAATAAAAGTCTTAGAATTGTCTGGAAACGTGCAAAATGCAAAAAAACCGACCCAAAAATTTTCTAAATTTTTCGAAAATTATTTTAAAAATTCAGTTTTTGAGGCGACAAAATTTATTGCATATTTATGATCAGTGGCATGTAGGCTACTTTTGGTAAAAATTTCAAAAAATCCGAGCACTTTACCTAAAGTACAATTTTTCCCCAACTAAATGGACACAATTACCTACAGTTTTTAACAGAGCAATTGCCGATTCTGTTAGAGGTAGTGCCCCTAGAAATTCGAAGACGACTGCTGTTCCAGCACAATGGCTGTCCATTCCACTTCACAGTGAATGTTCGTCAATTTTTAGATGCCAACTACCTTCTAGTAGATGGATAGGACGGGGGCAGAATTTTCCATGGCCGGCTAGATTTAACATGCCTGGATTTTTATTTATGAGGTCGAGTAAAAGATATAGTTTTTGCAACCGGACCCCTACACATGATAACATGATTGGACGAATAAGGGACTGTATGCAAACTATTTCAGTAGCTGAACTAGAGAGTGCAGTTTGGTCTACGCTGGAAAGGATGCTTAAGTGCATCAAAAACGATGGACGGCAGTTTGAACATTTAGGACTGAAAAATAATTAAATTGTTTCAACTAATTTAAATTTGTTTTACGCGTAAAAAATATGTAAATAGTCAGCGGTCAACATTTGTTTTATTGATATCTTCGGTTTCCAAAAACATAGGGTTGCACCGACTATTTAGCAATTTGTTCTCTATTTAACTGTGTGTAAAAGTCTAGGTGCTATTTAAAAATCTCCTGATAATGCGCCACATTGTTGTAATGTTAAACAGCGCCCTCTAGCTATCACGTCAAAATTTAATCGGACTATCTTTATACAGCTATTATTAAGTTTATTATTATTAAGTATTTTATAAGAGAGAGTAAAATACTCGCACCACGTAAAGATAAAATCTGAAATTTGCAGTCTTTACTACGGCAATATTTAAAATATATTTATATTTGCATATTTTTGGAAAAAGAACCAATTATATGATCGGCCATAACAGTTTCGCCCCCTAGCGGCCATCTTACAAACTTGAAAATAATTTCCCACGATTTCTCGTGTAGCCGATTTACCTATTAAAATTTTTTCAATATTGTCAGATTTATAATTTAAGATATAGCCGGCGTCCATTGTTGGCCACCCGGTACGTGTCGGATACTACGAGTATTTTTCTCCGTTATTATTACCTCTTGTTATTATTTATTGTTGTTGTTGTTAAGTTGTTTTGTGTTATGTTTATGTTATGTAACGGTTGTGGTTTACAAATAACGACGGCACAAGAGGAACAACCTAAAAAACAAAGGGGTACGGTTAGATGTAGCAACTAAGTTCTTGGAGGATAAAAATGTTTATAATAGTTAGAGTAGCAGCATTCGCGCTCGTCAAAGAGTCGTGGGAGATCCTTAAAGAAATTTGAGTGTTTGTCTAACAAGGCGCGACATGCTGGATAAAAAGAAAAAAATAAAACCGACCAACAGGAGATCAACAGGTTTGTATTAAAAAAGCCTAATACGGTAAATCGTACACAAACCAGAGAGTAAGACAGATTATTTAATACAACAACAAACAAATCTAAAGTACTAGGAGAATTTGACAGAAATCGAGAGACTGTCGGCATATAGGTTCACGTGCGTTAGCAACAGCCTCGCTTAACACATTAGCTTCCAGCGTCTTTGTTTAAGGACGGGCCACATTTTATATTTTTTCAAGTACCTATGTATCATAAACCAAACTAGCTCAACTAGCTCAAATGTTCGAGGGAAAAGTACCGTTATTTATTAGGGGTTATTTACCCCAAATATTTCTTTCCAGTCGATTTTTTTAATTTCTTGAAGTTCGTCACATTTTGTAAGTCTGTGTGGCTGAAATTACTTTCTTCAATATTTTAATTAATTTTTGAGGTTAGTTAATTCTGTTTTCACATTTATAAAGTTAAAGCATGTAATTTAATTTGGAGTGAAATAGTTTCGCAATTTTTGCTTCATTTTTTGAGAGAATCTTGCGAATCTTCTAGTGTCCTGCAATCGAGGACGCTGGGATCAGGGGTGATATGGTGACATAAAACATTTTTTTTGTTTTTGATTTAGAATTTGTCAAAATGAGTAGGAAAGTTTTTAAAACGTTGAAAGAAGCTGTTGATTACTTGTATTCGGAAGAAATTGGAGGCATTACCCTTTAGTGGAATAAACTAACTGACGAAGATAATATCGACGAGGAAAATTTGGATACCTCAATCGTCGGAGATGTTGTCGGGACCACTGAAATAGATTATAGTTCGGACGATGATTTGCCTTTGTCATTGTTAACAGAAGTTCATCACAGAGCCTCAACTTCTAAGTCAGAAGAACCCGCTGCCAAACGTAGGGCTTTCATCAAACAGTCAGTGTCCTGGAAAAAGGTGAGCCCGGAATGTCCAGCTTGGCCATTGACAAATACTGCCGACGAGAAATTTGCATCGGCTAAAGATGCATTGCAATCTGGTTCAATGTTGGAAATTTTTGAACATTTTTTACCGACGAAGTATATCAAACAAACGCTGAAGAAACCATCCGCTACTCGACGACTCAAAAAAATAAACCCACATTTTTTATTTCAGCTAAAGAAATATTGGGTTTCGAATATTTTCCGGGTACCATCGTCTGCCAGGTGAACGAGATTACTGGTCTGACGCGGAAGATTTGAGAGTTTAACTGATAAAAGATGCAATGAGTAGAAATGTATACACGGAAATAAAATCATTGTTACATTTCCATGACAATTCGAAAGCAGACCAAAGTAAACATGACCGAGCGTTCAAAATTAGACTCCTTAAATAATTACAACAAACAAATTTATGGGCGGTGTAGATCACCATAATTGGCTGCTAAAAAAACAATCCATGGCGATTCGAGGGAAGAAATGGTATTGGTGTTTAATTACCCGATTTACAAACATGGCAGTGGTAAACAACTTGATACATCCAGAAGGTCTCCATCAAAGAATTTCGCCGCAACATCGCGTTGGGTCATGGAAAAAGAGTTCTAAAAGCCAGAAGTCTAAGTTTACCAACAACATCGAGGCCACAGTTTTTCATGATACACGGTTTGATGGAATGGGGCACAATCAACGCAGATGTCAGTTTGTTATGTGTAAGACTAAGCCACGCACATTTTGTAGAAAGTGCGACGTAACACTGTGTATCTCATGTTTCCCAAAATATCACAATAAGACCTATAAACCATACATTTGTACTAGTTTATATTGTGAATAATCTTATGTAGGTTATAATTGTTTAAAATATATACATACGCTGATTTTTTGGTTTACTTCCTAAAAAGTTCGTGTGCCTAGCGTCCTCAAACGAGGCTTAATATTTGCAAAATGACATTAGCAAAAATAAAAAAAAAAATATGTAGGTCACTAATATAAAGCATTTGAATCAATCTGTAATTTTTGACCCAAAATTAAAAAAAAAGAATTTTGGCGTTAATGGGTTAACAAGAAATAAGGCTTGCAATTAATGTTTCGAATTTCAGGTAAGCTTTAGTTACGCTAAGGATTGGCTCTGCTTACACATATCACTTACACACGACGATTTAAACTAACTTAAACTAAGATTAAAGAGGTAAGTACCTCCCACAAACCCAAAAGGTCTATTATTTTCAAGTCAACCGCTCTAAATAAAGCGCCCGAACCCGTATTGAACTGGTTAAAAAAACGTTGGATTGTGGAGAGTACACCGAATAAAAATTTACTAGAGATCAAGCCGTACTATGTCCTGTACTTGAGCTTCATACGCATTATCACTGAATAGGTAACTTAAATAATAAAACTGTAATCTGTAGGATGCAGTTCCGAGAATGAAAGTTTTCTGCTAGCGACGGTATCGATAGTTCGGGAAGTTAGGATTTCACTTAGGGAAAGTGTGCGAAGAAGAACGGAAGGCAATAGGCTCCCTCGATAAAATTATGATGCATAACCAACCCCTGTAGACGTGGTATCTACCGGTTGTCTGCAGCTTAACTAATGCAAAACCGTGGCGTAGTCTTTAATGGATATGGAACGTTCATAATCAGCCACTCCAGCACTCTCAGGAGTTATCCAGGTATAACACACAACGAGAACATAAGGTCACGCAACGTGGGTGAATTTAGCCGGATTTAAACTTAACCACCAATTTGAATTGGAAATCTTAAATCACACATTAAAATAAATAAATGGTAGAATGCAGAGTGCCAGAAAGCAAAGAAGGAAATGAGGAGAGGGAAAAAAATGGAATAATGGCAATTGAAGAATATAAAAAAATTAGAATAAAATTTAAAGAAGAATGCAGAAAAGAAAAAAAAGAGAGTTCGAGGCAATAAGAAACAAAGGACAAGTTTGGAAGTTTGGGAGAAGAAGAATGAAAAAAAAAGCCGAGCTAAAAATAGAAGGGGAAAAATGGGAGCAACGTTGTAAAAGTTATTAGAGGGGGTAGACATAAATCAAAGGAAAAAAGAAAATAAAAGGCAAAATAAGAAAGTAAAGAGAAGGAGGATTGAAAAGGAGGAGATGGAAGAAGCGATAAATAAGATTAAAAAGGAAATTGGTGGCACAGATAAAATACAGGGGAAGCAGTGGAAATACACAGGTGAAAAGATGAGAAAAGATTAAGAGGAATATTTGAAAAAATATGGAAAGGAGGAGGGTTACCAAAAAAATGGAGAAAAGTCATAATGTGTCCAATATACAAAAAAGAGATAAGAAGATAATAATAAAAATAAAAATGAAAGTGACCGCTCTAGCGATACAACCTAGAAAAAAAAGAACAATAATATTTGGCTTGAAATAGCGCACTAAATTTATGGAAGATCCCGTATTCGTAATAGTTAACACAGCAGTGTCCGGCTTAGTCGGTGAGTTGGGAAGGTTCTTGAGGGGATTGAAAGAAATAAACTGCTGCTTAACAAGGGCCACCTGCTCGGTAACAGAGAGAAATAAAACCGACCAACAGGAATTCAATAGGTTTTACTTAAGGTCTACTACGCCTACAACAAACACAAATCAGAGAAACAAAAAGACATGTAAATATAGCAAATACAACTTAAAATATTAGTAGAATTTGGAAGAAGTGAGAGATTCTGTCGCATAAAACGTGCGTGCATTAGCAACAACAAAATAATTATAGTTCGCAATCAAATATGTCTAAATTCAGTTCAGTTTTTGTTTGTTAACCCCAAATTAAAAGTAGCGTACCAATTTAAGATTGGTAATTAAGGAAACCCGACGTACACACGTCACTTACATACGGTGACTTAAAAACTAGGATTAAACTAGGACCAATACGGTACGTAGCTCCCGCCAACCCACAAGGTCTTTTGTTTTAGCTTCACCCACTTTATTGAAAGCGCCAAAGCTCTGATGGAGCTAGTGGAAACAAAATCAAACATTGATGGATGGAGTCTACTCCGAATAACAATTTGCTTATACACTAGGGATTCAAACCGTTTAATGTCACATGTACGTGAGCTCCAAACGCATGCAAGAATGAATAGGTCCCTTAAACAATAAACTTAGCTGTGTACTGATGCATGTAGCTTTGCAGTTGACAGCTACTAGAAGAACGGTAGGATTTCTCTAAAGAGGACGAGACGACGAAGCTTGGAAAGCAGGTCGTTTCTTTCAAAATAGCAGGAACGTAGCGTGCGCGACCCTCAAACGGTGGAGTATAATCGGCCGTAGCAGCTTTGAGGTCGGCGACACCGTGGTAGTCGGCACGTTTTTTTTATAGCGAAGGATTCCCAATTGCTTGTTCTAGACAGTAATATACGAGTAGAGTATGAGGTCAAGATTGTCGATTATACTGAGAATAAATCGATCCATCAATGAGAAAAATCGTATCGTGCTCCTTAAATTTGATTTTTGTCGCAACATGCAACCTCGCGACTTACGTTCGCTTTCGAGAATTTTGAACCGTAACAAAGAAGAAAAAAATTATAATTTTAAAAAATGACAAATTTTCTTCTTTAGAAATCAACAAAAAAACATCATACAGTTCAACAAATAATTTCTTTAGCACCCGATACAAATTGTTCATTTCGCCATCCTCCCTACACATTCTACACTTTCTATCTTCATCCTTCCACCAGTATTTATTTTCATTCTCTTCGTTTCCTACTCTAAATCTTGCGATCAGTCTTTTATCTTCTAATGCCATTCTTCCGGTAATGTAATTCGGTTATTCATCTGTTATTAATTCTTCATACTTTGTGTTCTATTTACCTTCTCTAATTCTTGCTCTTCTTTCTTGTGCCTGTGTGTCTTTATCTCTCTGTACTATTTCTTCTTCCATACTTCTTCCCCCATCTCTTATCTTTTTTATTTCTTTCCTTGCATATCCTCCTCTTTCATAATATCTTCTTCTAGCATCTTCACCATATGTTATCTTTTGCTCCTCTACTTCCTTCTAACATTCAAATTGCTTTATATCTTTTCTTCATACCGTATTGCTGTTTTTCCTGTCTGGATCCTTATTTTTCCAGTTTACCTTCTTCTTTAACTATAGAACCTGGTGTTTCCTTCTCCAAACCTAGTGTCTACTTCCAATACCTTTCCTGTATCTTCTCCAGCTTCTCCCATTCTCTCCATCCCCACACCTCTGCTCCATAAATCAACACACCTTTTAGTATTCTGTCAAATATCCATCTTTTTTTTCCAAGTCTTTCGCAAATATTTTTTCTCCTATACCTCATACCTCCCTTATTATTTGATTTCCTTTTTCTCTAGTTCTTTAATTTGGTCTTGGTCCTTGTTGTAGTACCTTACCATCTACCGTAGGCATTTATACTTGTCTACCATCTCAATCTTTTCCTCTTCCCACTTCTATTTTTCTCCTTTTATTCTACCATTTTTCTTCTTAAACTCCATAATTTTGGTTTTTCTACATTTAATTCTAATTTCTTTTTTTCAAATATCTATTTATCACTTTTATCATTCTTTTCATGTCCTCTTCTGTTTTTGCAAAACCACCATATCATCTGCGTAGGCTAAAATCTACACTTTTCTTCTTCCCACTACTATCCCTCCTACCTGCTGTCCTTTAATTTCCTCTTCCAAGTTTCTTACATACAAGGAATATAAACCAGGGTATAGTGGACACCCCTGTCTTAAACCTTTTGCTAGTCTAAACACTTTTCCCAGTTTTTCCCCTACTCTCGTTGTGCACCTTGTTTCTTTGTATATTTCTTCTATTGCATCTATTAAATTTTTGCTTATTCAGCTTCTTTTAAGTTTTCCCACAACAATCCCCTTTCCACCTTATCAAAAGCTGACCTTAAGTCTAAAAACATCGCAAACATTTTTCCTCTTTTCTTCCCTATTTCTGTATTAACTACATGTTTTATTATATATATATATATTCCTCTTCCTCTCCTAAAACCCATTTGCCAATCTGGTATCAACTTCTTTTCCTCTACTTCTTTCTCTAACCTTTTTCTTATTATTTCACTGTTAATCTTATATCCGACATTCAGAAGGCTAACCCTTCTGTAATTTTTTTCTTCTTTGTTACGGTTCAAAATACTCAAAACCGAACGTAGGTTGCGAGGTTGCACGTTGCGACAAAAATCAAATTTACCGAGCACGATACGATTTTTCTCATTGATGGATCGATTTATTCTCAATATTAATCGACAATCTTGACCTCATACTCTACTCGTATATTACTGTCTAGAACAAGCAATTGGGAATCCTTCGCTATAAAAAAAAACGTGCCGACTACCACGGTGTCGCCGACCTCAAAGCTGCTACGGCCGATTATACTCCACCGTTTGAGGGTCGCGCACGCTGCGTTCCTGCTATTTTGAAGGAAACGACCTGCTTTCCGAGCTTCGTCGTCTCGTCCTCATCAGAGAAATCCTACCGATCTTCTAGTAGCTGTCAACTGCAGAGCTACATGCATCAGTACACAGCTAAGTTTATTGTTTAAGGAACCTATTCATTCTTGCATGCGTTTGGAGCTTACGTACATGTGACATTTGAATCCCTAGTGTATAAGCAAATTGTTATTCGGAGTAGACTCCATCCATCAATGTTTGATTTTGTTTTATAGCTCCATCAGAGCTTTGGCGCTTTCAATAAAGTGGGTGAAGCTAAAACAAAAGACCTTGTGGGTTGGCGGGAGCTACGTACCGTATTAGTCCTAGTTTAATCCTAGTTTTTAAGTCACCGTATGTAAGTGACGTGTGTACGTCGGGTTTCCTTAATCACCAATCTTAAATTGGTACGCTACTTTTAATTTGGGGTTAACAAACAAAAACTGAACTGAATTTAGACATATTTGATTGCGAACTATAATTATTTTGTTGTTGCTAATGCACGCACGTTTTATGCGACAGAATCTCACTTCTTTCAAATTCTACTAATATTTTAAGTTGTATTTGCTATATTTACATGTCTTTTTGTTTCTCTGATTTGTGTTTGTTGTAGGCGTAGTAGACCTTAAGTAAAACCTATTGAATTCCTGTTGGTCGGTTTTATTTCTCTCTGTTACCGAGCAGGTGGCCCTTGTTAAGCAGCAGTTTATTTCTTTCAGTTTCCTCAAGAACCTTCCCAACTCACCGACTAAGCCGGACACTGCTGTGTTAACTATTACGAATACGGGATCTTCCATAAATTTAGTGCGTTATTTCTAGCCAAATATTATTGTTCTTTTTTTTCTAGGTTGTATCGCTAAAGCCGTCACTTTCTTTTTTATTTTTATTATTATCTTTTTTATCTCTATTTGTATATTCGACACATTATGACTTCTCTCCATTTTTTTGGTAACCCTCCTCCTTTCCATATTTTTTCAAATATTCCTCTTAATCTTTCTCTCATTGTTTCACCTATGTATTTCCACTGCTTCCCCTGTGTTTTATCTGTGCCACCAATCTGTCCTTTTTTAATCTTATTTATCGCTTCTTCCATCTCCTCCTTTTCAATCCCTCCTTCTCTTACTTTCTTATTTTGCTTTTTATAATCTTTTTCTTTGATTCTATATCTACCCCTCTAATAACTTCATACAATGTTGCTCCCATTTTCCCCTTCTATTTTTAGCTCGGCTGTTTTTTCTTTCTTCTTCTCACAAACTTCCAAACTTGTCCTTTGTTTCTTATTGCCTCGAACTCCCTTCTTTTTCCTTTCTGCATTATTCTTTAAATTTTATTCTAATTTTTTATATTCTTTAATTGCCATTATTCCATTTTTCTCTCTCCTCATTTCCTTCTTTGCTTTCTGGCACTCTGCATTCTACCATTTATTTCTTTTCCCTAAATTTCCAGTCCTCACTTTATACTTTCTCTTTTCTGTTGCTTCCTCCATTTCTTTTATTATCTTATTTATCTCCTCCTTTATTCCTCTTTCTGAACTTTGTGCTTCCTCCATCTTTTCCTTGTATCTTTCTATATTTTCTTCCGTCCATACCTTCATCTCTCTCCACTCCTCTCTTTTTACTTCTTTTCATTTTCTTTTCCCACCAAGGTCATTTCTAACGGTTGATGATCAGAATCTGCACTTTTACCAATTTTGAATTTTACTATGTCTTCCATACTTCTTTCATTTGTGATTACATAGTCTATCACCGACTCTCGCCTTCCTCTAATAAACGTGTATTCCCCTTTTCCTCCTTCCTCCATGTTTCCGTTTAATATTGTCCATCCTTTTTCCTCACAAAATTCTACTAATTTTTTTTCTTGTCCATTCATTATTTTATCCATTGATACTCTTTTCTTTACCCTTCCATTTACCATCATACCTCCTTCCTCTTCTATTCTTGCATTGAAATCGCCTCCTAATATTAGTTTTTTTCATCTCTCTCTTTCATCATTTTATTTATTTTTTCCTTAGTCGTTTCTGTTTCTTTTCCATAAATTGATATTATTTCATAATTTTCCTTCCTTCTCTATCCATCTTCGTTCCTCTTCTTTTCACCCACATTTTTAGGAATCCTATTTTCACTTTTTTTTCCTCCCTTTTCATTTTGCCTCTAATCTTATCTTTGTTTGTATATCTCTGTTCTTTTTTGTCATGTCCTCGTCAATATAGATTCTCGTACCTCGTAATTTCTTATTTCGTAATATTTTTAATTTTCCTCCAAACTTCCCTTCTTTATCTTCTCCCACTTTTTCTTCTAACCCCATGTTCTTCCTTAACATATCCTGCACCTGAATCTTTATTTCTTGGTTGTTTCCGTTTACTTCTAACCCATTCACGACTAAATTTTTTCTTCTCTTTTCTTTCTCCATATTTTCCACTTGTCTTTCTAAGTTTTCCACCTTTTTCTCTATAATTCTTTGCACTTATTTTCCCATTTCTCATTCATTGTCTTTATATCCGCTCTTAATTCCTTTACTTCCCCGTTTGTTCTTTCTTGGTTTATTTTTATTAACTTAATTTCTCTTAGCATCTCAATGCATAAATCTCGTATTTCATCTTCTTCTTGTCTCCCACGTACTTCTTTTATTTAATTTTTCTCTTCCTCCTTACGATCTTTCTCTGGCGATTTACCCATCTTTCTACTTCTTCTGAATACATTAAATAACTCTTCCTCCATCTTTCTTTTTCTCGAGTCCGAATCCGTGTTTTCTGATCCAGACATTTTTCTGCTTTTCCCCTGCTTCTGTTTTATCCCGCACGTTATTTTATATAATTTAAAATCAAATTTAAATTTAAATTATGCATATACAGGGTGTCCCACCGGGAACGCCATCAATAGATTATAGAAAAACTGTACATGGGAAAAATTTGAAAATTTGGTAGTTTACTAACATCGACGGGAGCAGATCCGCTAAAACATTTTCAAGATGGTGACTCTTCCGGTTATACCGGAAGTATGTGTCAACTTGCTTATTTTAAATAAAACACCCTATATATTATACTATTTTGAATTTTGTCCAAAATTCTAGACACATTTTGTGTATAATGTCCTATACCTAAGTCTAACTGTTTTGGACTTATTTTAAATTTTATGTCAAAAATGACGTTTTCAGGCCTAAACAAAATTATAAAATTTTCCTATACTAATGCCTTTATTATTTAATTGAAATAGGTTTCCCTGTAGCAGGGGACCTATTTTAGTGGGCTATGTCGATATTTTGATAATAAATTAATACAGGGCGATCAAAAATTAAATTCAAAAACACGTCAAAAGTCATTTTTTTTAAATGCAAGCACCATACGCTTATAGAAATTCAAGTAATTTTAGTTATTTTTCCCTATTTTTGTTTTCTATGTTTCTTGCTTCTTTAGTTTCTCTTTCAAGTCTTTGTAATTATTCATTGGTTCCTTATTGTTCACTTCCTTTCATAAATATACGTTCCTTCTTTATAACTTTACTAATTGCGTTCTTAAGCCTGTCTCTTACATTAAATTTACCAACGAGTTAATTACGAACATTTTTATTTTGTTTCTTCTTTTAATTGGTTTAGTATAATTACATTTAACCAAAACAACAAATACCTGTTTTTTGTTTGTAAAAGGCGCGTTAATCACCGCAACAAGTATTGTCCAAGAAATCATGAATCAAGGCCCCGAACTTATTTTCGGCTAATCAAATTTAACACTTTTACCATAATTTCTAGGATCACTTATTTTTAATTATTAATTAATCAAAGCTTGAATTTGTAATAAGAATCAAATTATTACACTCAAGAACCGAAAAATATTAAAGGTTCGTCGTCTGATCGTGCGTTGAATTCTCTTTGATAATAATTGCAGTTTTTTGGCATTTGCATGACACCGATGTGACTTAATGTTAATGTATTTTTGAAAAGCAAAAATAAATTAAAATTTGTTTTAATTTGAAAGCAGTAGGTAAGCACTTATTTCTGTCTTCTTAGCAACATAGAGATAATTTTTATTCTTATTGCTTCTGATTTATTGCGAATAAAAGTAAAAATAAAATTGTGTTTTATTTTCGTGTACGCCAGTTGAAACTGGATATCTTTTATTGTTGTTACATCAGTAACTAATTTCCTCGTAAATCATAAAAATGTTTACGTTTTAATTTTGTTTTGAAATTCATTCTCGTTTTCTTTCAAAGTCTTATGAAAATGGCATTTAATCAGAATTACAAAGTTTCGAAAAAGTAAATATTTACTAAGGAGGGGAAATTCAATTCCCAAACTCAGGTAAAGTAAAACGATAATGTTCGCATAAATATAGCAATCGAGTAAAAGTTGTGTCATGGTAAACAAGAAAAAAATTCGATCGTGAGATGATCTATACAATCATTTTCGAAAATAAAACAATAACACTTTTTACTGTTGCGTGAATGCACATTGCAATCGTGTCTTTGTTTTTCCAACCGCTTGCACCAACCTTACTAATGCATTTTTTATTTATTTGTTATTAATATTAACAGAACTGGTTTTTCTCACATGTAGACAATCAAGGACTCAACGTGAAAGACTTTTATATAAAGGTTCGAAAGTTAGTTAATCAATTAAAAAAAATATGAACTCGAAGAACGCGTTTGGAATTCTGTGTCTGATGGTGCAGGCGACTTATTGTTTAATTCGTAAGAAGTTCTTTGGAATAATTTTTAATATTGCAAGGTGATTTAACAGCGCCCTACATCAAAGTTTGCCCTCACGATCATAAGAACCTTTCGGCGTGCATCGTAGAATCCATTGACCAATTGCGTCTACGCTTGGAACACGGAATTCCGGAACTCGATATACCCAGCTTGGAACCGTTCGAACTCGCGCCCATCGCAATTGAATCGATCGGTGGAGGAACCCGCCTGGCCACCAATATCACCAACTTAAAAGTGCACGGGACATCGGCTTTCAAAATACTAAAGCTTACGTAAGTTTTTCACCTGGTTTGTCGACATCTAATAAATCAAAAATTTCAGTCCGACTCTGACGAAGAAAGGTCAGAATTTTCGCTACGAAGTCATAATTCCGCGTTTACGCGTACATGGCGATTACGAGCTGGATTCTAAAATATTGTTTTTGGATTTGAAGGGCAAAGGACCGTTCAATGCGAACATCAGTGAGTACCTATGCAAGGCGGCGGTGGTGAAAAAAAAAGATTTTTTTCAGGCAACTACCACTTCGAATGCATCATGAAAGGTAGTAAGGTGGTGCGCAACAACGAGAATCATCTGGAATTCGAGCAAATGAAATGCAATTTGGTCATAGGCGACGTCGAGATCTTGCTAGAGAAATTGTTTGAAGGGAACCCGACGTTGTCAAAAGCGACGAACGACATTATCAATGACAACGCGCACGTGCTCTTCGACGAGATCAAACCGGGTGTAATGAACGCCCTCACGAAAAGGTTCACGGATATCGCCAACAAAATTACGTTAACTTTTCTTTACGAGGAACTATTTCCTTAAAGACATATTTTAGTTTAATTAGTTAAAAATTGGTAGATAATTAAATATTATTTAATTACACATATTTTTTATTTTCTTTTATAAGATAAGATAAGATATATGCGGAAATAGTTAGAAAAAAATTGGAAAAAGAAATAGAAGAAAAGAATATAATACCGGATTGGCAAGCAGGATTTAGGAAAGGAAGAGGAACGATAGACAATATATACATATTAAAGCACATAATCAATAAAGAGTTAGCAAAGAAAGGAGGAAAGATGTACGCAATATTCCTAGACATTAAAGCGGCATTTGATAAGGTAGAAAGAGGGGGATTATAGAAAAGGATGGAGGAGGTAGGAATAAACAGAGATATAAAAAATGCAATAGAGGAAATATACGAAGAAACAAGGTGTAGAATGAGAATAGGGAGGAAGCTAGGTAGAGAATTTACATTAGTGATCTTGAGCAGGAAATGGAAAAAAATCAAGTAGTAGGAATAGTAGTAGGAAGGAAAAAGATATGGGTTTAGCTTATGCGGATGACATTGTGGCAATAGCGAGAAATGAAGAAGAGATGCGAGGAGTAGTTAAATTTATGAAGAAATACCTAGAAAATAAAAACTAGCAGCAAATGTCGGAAAACAAAAATTATGGAATTTAAAAAAGAAAAGGAAGACGAAAGGAGGTAAAATGGTGGTGGGGGGAGAAGGAGGTAGAGAGAGTAGATAAGTATAGATACTTAGGTTACAACATCAGATATTGTAACAAAGATGGAGACCATATAAAAGAGATGAAAATGAAAGGAAATAGAATAGTAGGACAAGTATGGGGGTTAGGAGAAAGGATATTTGGTAAAGATTTAGAGAAAAGGAGATGGATGTTTGAAAAGTTGGTAAGAAGTGTGGTACTGTATGGAGCGGAGATTTGGGGTTGGAGGGAATGGCAAAAGCTGGAGAAGATACAGGAGAAATACTGGAGGTGGACGTTAGGACTAGAGAAAGGACACCGGGGTATATAGTGGAAGAAGAGCTAGAAATAGAAAAAATAAGGATACAAGCAGGAAGAATTGCAGTAAGGTATAAAGAAAAAATGGGAAGTAGGAAGGAAAATGAAATACTTTATGAAGTTTGGAAAGAGATTGAGGCACAGAAGGTAAAATATGGGGAAGAAGAAAGAAGAAAATACTATGAAAGAGTGGGATACGCGAGAGAAGAGATAAAGTGATTAAGAGAGGGGGAGAAAGATGGAAGAGGAAATAATTGCAAGAGATATGCGAGAAATGAAGAAGAGATGAGAGGAGTAGTTAAATTTATGAAGAAATACCTAGAAAATAAAAACTAGCAGCAAATGTCGGGAAAACAAAAATTATGGAATTTAAAAAAAGAAGAGGAAGAAGAAAGGAGGTGAAATGGTGGTAGGAGGAGGAGGTAGAGAGAGTAGATAAGTATAGATACTTAGGTTACAACATCAGATATTATAACAAAGATGGAGACCATATAAAAGAGATGAAAATGAAAGGAAATAGAATAGTAGGACAAGTATGGGGGTTAGGGAAAGGATATTTGGTAAGATATAGAGAAAATGAGATGAATGTTTGAAAAGTTGGTAAGAAGTGTGGTACTGTATGGAGCGGAGATTTGGAGGGAATGGCAAGAGCTGGAGAAGATACAGGAGAAATACTGGAGGTGGACGTTAGGACTAGAGAAAGGGACACCGGGGTATATAGTGGAAGAAGAGCTAAAAATAAAAAAATAAGGATACAAGCAGGAAGAATTGCAGTTAGGTATAAAGAAAAAATGGGAAGTAGGAAGGAAAATGAAATACTTTATGAAGTTTGGAAAGAGATCGAGGCACAGAAGGTAAAATATGGGGAAGAAGAAAGAAGAAAATACTATGAAAGAGTGGGATACGCGAGAGAAGAGATAAAGAGATTAAGAGAGGGGGAGAAAATGGAAGAGGAAATAATTGCAAGAGATAAAGATACTCAGAAGCAGGAAATAAGAGCAAAAATAAAGGAAGGAAAATATAACGAGAAATACATAAAAATAATGACAGACAAGACACCAAGGTACATAACAGAAGGAAAAGGAATGAATGAAATAAGAATGATTGCAAGGTTCAGAATGGGTAATGAAGAAAATGAAAATAAATATTGGATGAGTAATGAGGAGAGAGTATGCAGGTTGTGTGGGGATGAATGGGAAAATATAATACATATAAAAAGGATGCAGGGAAACAAGACATCAGAAAAAGGAATGGAAGTTACTACTAGGAGAGAAAGGGAAGGAAAAACAATGGATGAGGGAAGTGTTGGAGAGGAGGAAAGAAAAATACTGAAAGTTTAGAGAAGAGAGGGAGGAAAAGGTTGAAGAAGGAAACAGAAATTAGTTAAATTATAATTTAATGAAATATTATGTTGTTTTTATTTATTTTGAGATTTTAAAGGGACAAACCGAATCTTTTGTTATAGAAAAAAAATACATTTTTTTAAGACAAAATAAATATTGAATTGAAACTGAATTTTATTTCCTTTTTTTAACTATCCTTTAGATGAGTTGCCTGAAATAAAAAGTTTATTGCTGATAAGGATGACATTTTTTTCCTGTAATTAGAATTTTTTTCTATTTCGCAATTTTTTAGATTCGTTTCCGTATTGTAGACGAGAATATGGGCATCTTCTGGTTTCTTTTTCATCTAGCCCGTCCCAGAATAGAGGTTCGTCGTTTACTGTAGTAAAATATGAAGACAAATCTTGATTGATTGTTTTTGTAGAACTAATCGTAAAACGTCACTGTCTTGATAAGAATACTTGCGTTCACTTTTTGTGTTGTTATCATATGCTGTAGTTAATGAGGTCCGAAAAGCTGCACCTCCCATATCACCAATTTTGAAACTAAAAAGCTAGCTATGTACTTTTTATGTGCTAATTTTGTACCGACTTTAAAAATGTTGTACTCCAAAAATAGGCATACTTTTTTAAGGTTGAAATGTGGGGGGTGTGGCTTGGGTAAAAGCTACACCCCATACCAGAAATCATTGAAAGTGTGGTCCAATCGCAAAAAGAAAATTACAGAGACAAGTCTTGGTGCGGTAAGGTCATCCACTACGAAGATATGGGGAATGGAAACTTTATCGATTCTAAGCGTCTAGTGATATACATACGATATGATGTAACGACACCAAGAGATGAATATATAGTGATGAGTAAAAATGTGGTGAGCAATAATGCTGAAGGTACTTAGATAATAAGTAGTGGCGAAACGGGTAACAAGGGGAGGGAGAAAGAAAAAGAATGTCTCAAATGAATTTTTTATTAAAAATTATGTACCCTTGATTACAAACTGTTATCATATTCTACCATTTGTACCGCAAAAATCTACCAGTAATAAGCATCGAAAGAGGAAAAATCGCTATTTGTTATACTTCTTTGTCGGTAATAAGAAATGTAAAAATTATCTACCCCTGATTTCAATGTGTCATCATATTCTAGTATCAATACGCTATGTTTTGGCACGCGTCTGAATATTGTTAAATACTTAAGCATTTTTTGTGTAGTTTCGAGCTTCTGCAGGTAGTGGGGTAGAATGCTTGCCGCTAGAAACGGTACTAGCGTTTAAACCGTACTTGAGTGTAGTACACTCATGTAATTTAAAACTTGGACACCACAACTTCTGTAAACAAAAGTTTGCACATTGTGAAGCGGGCTTAAGGGTATCATTTACAATTCTAACAGCAGGTAGTCTCAGCAGGGGTTATCTTATAGAAGGACTGTAGAATGAATCATTACACTAAGCACGTTTTAGAAAATAGGTAATTTACGTTGCTTACTTAATTTTTTCTTTAAAGAATATATTTGAAGGTATCGCTAATTAAACACCATAGCTCGATTAATTATCGAATCAAAATTTTGTTTAGGAAATGTTTACAAAATAAAATTAGAAATAATTTTGATTTAAAAACGTCTACAAGCAATAACTTTTAAATTAAATCAAAAACTAAACATGGTTATTTGGGTTGACTGATTATTACTTATTTTTAAATAAATCTAACCTACTAATTATTGTAAGTTATTAAAAAAATCATTAAACTCTCTATTCATAATATTTAGTCCTTACAAAATGTATATTTTATGACGTTTCATTTTTTCTGTAGTTAATATAAAAAGTGAAAATAAAAACTAAGGCAATTCTTATTGTCAACGTATATATTTAGTTTTTGACAAGAATTTATTACATAATTATAATTAAGATACCAAGTTATAGTTTAAAATTAAATGAAAACGTTTTTTTTTAAATAAAGGTATTACTATATAAATAAATATAAGAAATCAATAATGGGTGTGACCTCCATTATTATTGATACATTCTTGGAGGCGTCTGCTCATTGACGCTATCAAGGTATCAATATAATTAATATTAATCGTTTCCCATGCGGTATCAATGGCTGCAATTAGTGTCGTTGTCTTCGGATAACAGCAAGTATTCGAGCCCAAACACTTTCGATAATGTTAAAATCTGGGCTTTTGCTGGCCAGGGTAACAGCTCCAAGTTATTTTCTCGTATCCAATTGCGCACAACCCGCGAAGTATGAATAGGGGCGTTGTCCTTTAACAACAAAAATACATTATGAAAATGTTAATTCAACAGATCCCGAACTATTTTTGGAGAAAGTATAGTGAAATAAGAATACTTACTTGTTGGAAAATATAATCTTCGTCTGGATAAAACACTTCGACTGAAGGTTTCATAATAGTTTCCAAAATATCTAAATACGCAGCAGAATCAAGACGTCCATCGATAGCCCAACAAACTCCTGGACCCGCGCGCTAACCCAACCCCACACATTCACAGAAAAATAACCACTTCGTTTTTTAGGACATATGTGATTATTTTCGTAACGAGTTCCTTCCATTCTAAAAACTTTTAGTGGTCCATCGTTGCGGCTATTGAACGTTTTTTCGTCGCTAAAAATCACTCGATTCCAAAATTCCAAAGGTTCGTTCACATATCGCCTTGCAAATTCAGACGACGTCTCATATTTTCGTCACTGAGAACTTCTTTCGCAGCAGCATTATACTTCTTTATTCCCATCTCCTTTAATCTTTTTGTGCAGTTATACGGCATCCGGAAAAATGTGTATCTGCTATAGCCCTGGAGTATGTAGCAAATGGTTGTTCTGTTACGTAATGAAACAACTCGAGATCTTGAGCACGTGTAGATACTTTAGGTCTACCACTTCCGATGGCTCTTTCCAAAGTGTGTTCAAGATTCCATTTTACTCGGTAATGCCCTACGGTGCTTTTGGTATATCTATCTCTCGAAACAATCCGCACTTTCAAATCAGCACCGAGATGAGGTGGCATTTTCACAACACTTGAAATTTTAAACTAAAATGGAATTTACATTTCTTACTTTATTTATTGGTTCACACTACCCTTCTCAAACAGTAGGTAATTGTTTATTTATTACATACTTCTAATGACCAATGTAACAACCCTTAGAGCAATATGACTCAAAGGAAGTAAATTAAACAAGCAAGGATATTCTATTGTTATTGAAACTTATTCATAAAGTAAAACCCATTTCCTTATAATGCTAATGAACAGGATTTTGTTTTAAGTATTAAGATTACAGTTAGCTCTATGCAATAAAGTTTTGATTAGAGACCGCTTCTGCTGTGGATGATGGTGTGATGTGGCATAGAGGTATCGGTCGGTGTGTGTCTTTTTACGATATACACTATGAGCCAACTTGTTGTTATCCCCTCGTTTCACTAGAATCTCCAACTTATGAACTGGCCCGTTACGTGGCTAAGTTTCTACAACCGTACGTAGGAAGAACTGAATCTTTTGTGAAGAACTCCGAACACTTCGTCGAATTACTGATGACTCTGGAAGTAACCAATGACAATATACTAGTTAGTTTTGATGTAGAATCGCTATTCACTAACGTACCAGTCGACGATACACATAACATCATAAAACAACTGTGCTCAACCAGTGGGTTAAGAGAAGTCATACCAGAGCTAGCAAAAATCTGTCTAAATACAACTTAGTTTCTATGGAACGAAGATTTCTACGAACAAAAATCAGGTGCAGCCATGGGATCACCATTATCACCGGTTATTGCGAATATCTTTATGGAAGCATTCGAGCAAGAAGCCATTCAATCCAGCGAAAAGAAACCGAAATGCTGGTTCAGATACGTGGACGATACCTTTGTCATATGGCCTTATATGAAAGAAGCACTTACTGTATTTCTTAACCACCTCAACACTCAGCACAGAAAGAACAAGTTTACCATGGAGACAGAAAAGAATAAGGAGCTTCCCTTCCTGGATTTTCTATTGAAACAGGGGATAACAACAAGTTGACTCATAGTGTATATCGTAAAAAGACACACACCGACCGATACTTTTATGCCACATCACACCATCATCTACAGCAGAAGTGGTCTCTAATCAAAACTTTATTGCATAGAGCTAACAAGATTCCTGACGAGGTTCACAAAGCAGAAGAACTTCGACACGTCCAACAAACCTTAATGAAGAACTGCTATACCAGAAATGAAGTAAGAGCCGCCTGTCGCAGGAAATCCGAAAAAGAGAAGGAACAGGTCACCACCTACGCTCGTTTGCCATTCATTGCTGGAGTAACTGACAAATTAAGAAAATCATTGGAGAAGAAAAATATCGGTGTCAGGTTTGGAACGGTTAGAAAAATCCAGCAACTACTACCTTCTAATAAAGATAACCTAAAATGTAGATTAAAAGAACATCACCGAGACGCCAAGTCCAGAGCGGTAGATAAATCAGCAATCGCAGAACATCTACACGAAAAAGAAAAACACATCATCAACTTCGAGGAAGCTAAAGTTTATCAAGGACTAACAACTACTATCCAAGGACTAATCAACTACTATGAAAAAAAACCACTTTAATCGAGAAGATGGTTACCGAGTAAGCAACACGTGGAAACTAACTCTTCACAAAACAAATGTCACCACAAAATTAGTCAACACCAAACAGAAGATCAACCAGAAGACAACAACATCAGTCTTTAGAGTAACTTCTAAAGAAGCTAACAGCATGGTTAGCAAAACGTCAAGCAGAGAACGTAAGAAGGAAGGACGAAGATAGCTTCACTAGTAAGCTACGCGTTGTGTTTGACGGGTCCGCCAAAACCAGTACTGGTGTTTTAACCAACGAGCTTCAAATGATTGGTCTCGTAATTCAAGATGAATTGTTTTCCATACTCATTCGATGGAGGAAACACAAATACGCCGATGTAACAAAAATATACCGCCCGTATCTTGTTCGACCAGACCAAAGAGACCTTCAACGCATTGTATGGAAAGAGAATCCATTTAATCCACTCTCTCACTACACACTAAACACAGTGAGTTATGGCACCTCTGCCACGAAAATAAAAAAGACCATCCACAAGCTTCCAAAATAATACTAAATGATTTTTACGTTGACGACTTGCTGTCCGGAGCAAATACGATCCAGGAAGCAATCTTTTTACAAAGAGAAATCGCGTATGTACTAAACTTAGGCTGTTTTGAACTAAGAAAATGGGCATCCAATTCTCCGGAGATCTTAAAGAACATAAACAATCAAACAGAATTTAAGTTTATTCATTTAGGGCCTCAAGAAAACAAAAAGACTTTGGGATTAATGTGGTTGCCGTGTTCAGATATATTAAGCTGTAGCATAAATGCGAACTGCACGAACACCTCTATAACTAAGCGAACGATTCTCTCCGCCATTGCAAAAATTTTTGACCCTCTTGGAATTCTGTCCCCTGCTATTATAATTCCTAAAACCATGTTGCAGACTTAATGGTCTTTGAAACTTTTTTGGGGCGCGTCAATACCAATGGTTTACACACCAAGTGGTTGAAATTTCAAAATCAAATAGCCGCATTAAAAGCAATTACAAATTCCAAGACACGCGTTAATTGAAAATTTTGAAAACATTGAACTTCATAAATTTTCGGATAGCTCTAACATGGCAACGGTTATTGCCGAGCGTTGCATTAAAAATGGACGGATAATTCCACACATTATTTTTGCTTCCAAGTTACAATAACAAATGTTATTTGATGTTATTCTATTTATAAACAACAATAATACAAAAAAATCTAATTTTTGTGGCGCTTATAATAATTTATAAATCAGTTTTTTGAGTACAAAATTCAGACGCAATGCCAAAACATAGCGTATTGATAGTAGAATATGATGACACCTTGAAATCAAAGACACATAAATTTTACACCTCTACTATTATTACAGTACTCCATGGTCAACAAGAAAAACATGTTGTTCCTGAGAATCACCACTTTGGTTTCCGGACCTGATCATCAAGACCCTCCCGGATAATTAGGAAAAAATGTACAACACAATTCCACAAAACACAATCACATTACACACTTAATTAATATTATTACATGTGAATACTAGGGTGGGTAAGGGTTGGCATGTTTAGGTTTTAGTAGTTTTCCTAAACCTTGAAGTAAATCCTTTGCCAAGGCGAACCAATCCACAACTGTACAAGGTTTTGTCACCACACTATACAGGTTTATACTGATCTTATACATAACACTTACATCACAATACAATATTTAAAATGTACCATACGATTAAATAAATAAACCGACAATAAAGTATAACAAATCGCATTTTTTTCTCTTTCGGAGCATATTACTGCAAGAGTTTTTGGGTACAAAATTCAGACATAGAACCAAAACATAGCTTATCCATAGTAAAATATGATGACACCTTGAAATCAAGGGTACATAATTTTTACATCCCCTATTACCGACAATGAAGTATAACAAATCGCGATCTTTTGTCTTTCGGAGCATATTACTGCAAGAGTTTTTTGGGTACAAGATTTAGACATAGAACCGAAAGATAGTATATCAATAGTACAATACGATGACATCTTGAAATCAAGAGTACATAATTTTTACATCTCCTTATACTGACAATGAAGTACGACAATTCGCGTTTTTATCTCTTTTGGAACATAGGTTAGTACTGCAAGAGTTTTTTAGGTACAAAATTCAGACATAAAACCAAAACATAGCTTGTCGATAGTAAAATATGATGACACCTTGAAATCAAAATTACATAATTTTTGACATCTCCTATTACCGACAATGAAGTATAACAAATCGCGATTTTTCTCTTTTTGAACATAGTACTGCAAGAGTTTGTTGGGTACAAAATTCAGACATAGTTCCAAAACATAGCGTATCAATAGTAAAATATGGTAACACTTTGAAATCAAGGGTACATAATTTTGACATCCCCTATTACCGACAATGAAGTATAACAAATCGCGATCTTTTCTCTTTCGGAGCATATTACTGCAAAAGTTTATTGGGTACTAGATTTAGACATAGAACCAAAAGATAGCTTATCGATAGTAAATATGATGACATCTTAAAATCAAGGGTACATAATTTTGACATCCCCTATTACCGACAATGAAGTATAACAAATCGCGATCTTTTCTCTTTCGGAACATAATACTGCAAGAGTTTTTTGGGTACTAGATTTAGACATAAAGCCAAAAGATAGCTTATCGATAGTAAAATATGATGACATCTTAAAATCAAGGGTACATAATTTTTACATCCCCTATTACCGACAATGAAGTATAACAAATCGCGATCTTTCCTCTTTCGGAGCATATTACTGCAAAAGTTTATTGGGTACTAGATTTAGACATAGAACCAAAAGATAGCTTATCGATAGTAAAATATGATGACATCTTAAAATCAAGGGTACATAATTTTACATCCCCTATTACCGACAATGAAGTATAACAAATCGCGATTTTTTCTCTTTCGGAGCATATTACTGCAAAAGTTTATTGGGTACTAGATTTAGACATAGAACCAAAAGATAGCTTATCGATAGTAAAATATGATGACATCTTAAAATCAAGGGTACATAATTTTTACATCCCCTATTACCGACAATGAAGTATAACAAATCGCGATCTTTTCTCTTTCGGAACATAATACTGCAAGAGTTTTTGGGTACTAGATTTAGACATAAAGCCAAAAGATAGCTTATCGATAGTAAAATATGATGACATCTTAAAATCAAGGGTACATAATTTTGACATCCCTATTACCGACAATGAAGTATAACAAATCGCGATCTTTCCTCTTTCGGAGCATATTACTGCAAAAGTTTATTGGGTACTAGATTTAGACATAGAACCAAAAGATAGCTTATCGATAGTAAAATATGATGACATCTTAAAATCAAGGGTACATAATTTTTACATCCCCTATTACCGACAATGAAGTACAACAAATCGCGATTTTTTCTCTTTTAGAACATAGTACTGCAAGAGTTTTTGGGTACTAGATTTAGACATAAAGCCAAAAGATAGCTTATTGATAGTAAAATATGATGACATCTTAAAATCAAGGGTACATAATTTTGACATCCCCTATTACCGACAATGAAGTATAACAAATCGCGATCTTTTCTCTTTCGGAGCATATTACTGCAAAAGTTTTTTGGGTACTAGATTTAGACATAGAACCAAAAGATAGCTTATCGATAGTAAAATATGATGACATCTTAAAATCAAGGGTACATAATTTTTACATCCCCTATTACCGACAATGAAGTACAACAAATCGCGATTTTTTCTCTTTTAGAACATAGTACTGCAAGAGTTTTTTGGGTACTAGATTTAGACATAAAGCCAAAAGATAGCTTATTGATAGTAAAATATGATGACATCTTAAAATCAAGGGTACATAATTTTGACATCCCCTATTACCGACAATGAAGTATAACAAATCGCGATTTTTCTCTTTCGGAGCATATTACTGCAAAAGTTTATTGGGTACAAAATTTAGACATAGAACCAAAAGATAGCTTATCGATAGTAAAATATGATGACATCTTAAAATCAAGGGTACATAATTTTGACATCCCCTATTACCGACAATGAAGTATAACAAATCGCGATCTTTTCTCTTTCGGAACATAATACTGCAAGAGTTTTTTGGGTACTAGATTTAGACATAAAGCCAAAAGATAGCTTATCGATAGTAAAATATGATGACATCTTAAAATCAAGGGTACATAATTTTGACATCCCCTATTACCGACAATGAAGTATAACAAATCGCGATCTTTCCTCTTTCGGAGCATATTACTGCAAAAGTTTATTGGGTACTAGATTTAGACATAGAACCAAAAGATAGCTTATCGATAGTAAAATATGATGACATCTTAAAATCAAGGGTACATAATTTTTACATCCCCTATTACCGACAATGAAGTATAACAAATCGCGATTTTTTCTCTTTCGGAGCATATTACTGCAAAAGTTTATTGGGTACAAGATTTAGACATAGAACCAAAAGATAGCTTATCGATAGTAAAATATGATGACATCTTAAAATCAAGGGTACATAATTTTACATCCCCTATTACCGACAATGAAGTATAACAAATCGCGATTTTTTCTCTTTTAGAACATATTACTGCAAGAGTTTTTTGGGTACAAGATTTAGACATAAAGCCAAAAGATAGCTTATCGATAGTAAAATATGATGACATCTTAAAATCAAGGGTACATAATTTTACATCCCCTATTACCGACAATGAAGTATAACAAATCGCGATTTTTTCTCTTTTAGAACATAGTACTGCAAGAGTTTTTTGGGTACTAGATTTAGACATAAAGCCAAAAGATAGCTTATTGATAGTAAAATATGATGACATCTTAAAATCAAGGGTACATAATTTTGACATCCCCTATTACCGACAATGAAGTATAACAAATCGCGATTTTTTCTCTTTCGGAGCATATTACTGCAAAAGTTTATTGGGTACTAAATTTAGACATAGAACCAAAAGATAGCTTATCGATAGTAAAATATGATGACATCTTAAAATCAAGGGTACATAATTTTACATCCCCTATTACCGACAATGAAGTATAACAAATCGCGATTTTTCTCTTTTGGAACATATTACTGCAAGAGTTTTTTGGGTACTAGATTTAGACATAAAGCCAAAAGATAGCTTATCGATAGTAAAATATGATGACATCTTAAAATCAAGGGTACATAATTTTGACATCCCTATTACCGACAATGAAGTATAACAAATCGCGATTTTTCCTCTTTCAGACATATTACTGCAAGAGTTTATTGGGTACAAGATTTAGACATAGAACCAAAAGATAGCTTATCGATAGTAAAATATGATGACATCTTAAAATCAAGGGTACATAATTTTTACATCCCCTATTACCGACAATGAAGTATAACAAATCGCGATTTTTCTCTTTCGGAGCATATTACTGCAAGAGTTTATTGGGTACAAGATTTAGACATAGAACCAAAAGATAGCTTATCGATAGTAAAATATGATGACATCTTAAAATCAAGGGTACATAATTTTTACATCCCCTATTACCGACAATGAAGTATAACAAATCGCGATTTTTTCTCTTTTAGAACATATTACTGCAAGAGTTTTTGGGTACAAGATTTAGACATAAAGCCAAAAGATAGCTTATTGATAGTAAAATATGATGACATCTTAAAATCAAGGGTACATAATTTTTACATCCCCTATTACCGACAATGAAGTATAACAAATCGCGATTTTTTCTCTTTCGGAGCATATTACTGCAAAAGTTTATTGGGTACAAGATTTAGACATAGAACCAAAAGATAGCTTATCGATAGTAAAATATGATGACATCTTAAAATCAAGGGTACATAATTTTTACATCCCCTATTACCGACAATGAAGTATAACAAATCGCGATTTTTTCTCTTTCGGAACATATTACTGCAAGAGTTTTTTGGGTACTAGATTTAGACATAAAGCCAAAAGATAGCTTATCGATAGTAAAATATGATGACATCTTAAAATCAAGGGTACATAATTTTTACATCCCCTATTACCGACAATGAAGTATAACAAATCGCGGTTTTTCCTCTTTCGGAGCATATTACTGCAAAAGTTTATTGGGTACAAGATTTAGACATAGAACCAAAAGATAGCTTATCGATAGTAAAATATGATGACATCTTAAAATCAAGGGTACATAATTTTTACATCCCTATTACCGACAATGAAGTATAACAAATCGCGATTTTTTCTCTTTTAGAACATATTACTGCAAGAGTTTTTTGGGTACAAGATTTAGACATAAAGCCAAAAGATAGCTTATTGATAGTAAAATATGATGACATCTTAAAATCAAGGGTACATAATTTTTACATCCCCTATTACCGACAATGAAGTATAACAAATCGCGATCTTTTCTCTTTCGGAGCATATTACTGCAAAAGTTTATTGGGTACTAGATTTAGACATAGAACCAAAAGATAGCTTATCGATAGTAAAATATGATGACATCTTAAAATCAAGGGTACATAATTTTTACATCCCCTATTACCGACAATGAAGTATAACAAATCGCGATTTTTCTCTTTCGGAACATATTACTGCAAGAGTTTTTTGGGTACTAGATTTAGACATAAAGCCAAAAGATAGCTTATCGATAGTAAAATATGATGACATCTTAAAATCAAGGGTACATAATTTTGACATCCCCTATTACCGACAATGAAGTATAACAAATCGCGATCTTTCCTCTTTCGGAGCATATTACTGCAAAAGTTTATTGGGTACTAGATTTAGACATAGAACCAAAAGATAGCTTATCGATAGTAAAATATGATGACATCTTAAAATCAAGGGTACATAATTTTTACATCCCCTATTACCGACAATGAAGTATAACAAATCGCGATTTTTCTCTTTTAGAACATATTACTGCAAGAGTTTTTGGGTACTAGATTTAGACATAGAAGCCAAAAGATAGCTTATTGATAGTAAAATATGATGACATCTTAAAATCAAGGGTACATAATTTTTACATCCCCTATTACCGACAATGAAGTATAACAAATCGCGATTTTTCTCTTTCGGAGCATATTACTGCAAAAGTTTATTGGGTACTAGATTTAGACATAGAACCAAAAGATAGCTTATCGATAGTAAAATATGATGACATCTTAAAATCAAGGGTACATAATTTTTACATCCCCTATTACCGACAATGAAGTACAACAAATCGCGATTTTTTCTCTTTTAGAACATAGTACTGCAAGAGTTTTTTGGGTACTAGATTTAGACATAAAGCCAAAAGATAGCTTATTGATAGTAAAATATGATGACATCTTAAAATCAAGGGTACATAATTTTGACATCCCCTATTACCGACAATGAAGTATAACAAATCGCGATCTTTTCTCTTTCGGAGCATATTACTGCAAAAGTTTATTGGGTACTAGATTTAGACATAGAACCAAAAGATAGCTTATCGATAGTAAAATATGATGACATCTTAAAATCAAGGGTACATAATTTTTACATCCCCTATTACCGACAATGAAGTACAACAAATCGCGATTTTTTCTCTTTTAGAACATAGTACTGCAAGAGTTTTTTGGGTACTAAATTTAGACATAAAGCCAAAAGATAGCTTATTGATAGTAAAATATGATGACATCTTAAAATCAAGGGTACATAATTTTTACATCCCCTATTACCGACAATGAAGTATAACAAATCGCGATTTTTCTCTTTCGGAACATATTACTGCAAGAGTTTTTTGGGTACAAAATTCAGACATAGTTCCAAAAGATAGCTTATCAATAGTAAAATATGATGACACCTTGAAATCAAGGGTACATAATTTTTACATCCCCTATTACCGACAATGAAGTATAACAAATCGCGATCTTATCTCTTTCGGAGCATATTACTGCAAAAGTTTTTTGGGTACTAGATTTAGACATAGAACCAAAAGATAGCTTATCGATAGTAAAATATGATGACATCTTAAAATCAAGGGTACATAATTTTTACATCCCCTATTACCGACAATGAAGTATAACAAATCGCGATCTTTTCTCTTTCGGAACATAGTACTGCAAGAGTTTTTTGGGTACAAAATTCAGACATAAAACCAAAAGATAGCTTATCGATAGTAAAATATGATGACATCTTAAAATCAAGGGTACATAATTTTTACATCCCCTATTACCGACAATGAAGTATAACAAATCGCGATCTTTCCTCTTTCGGATCATATTACTGCAAAAGTTTTTTGGGTACTAGATTTAGACATAGAACCAAAAGATAGCTTATCGATAGTAAAATATGATGACATCTTAAAATCAAGGGTACATAATTTTTACATCCCCTATTACCGACAATGAAGTATAACAAATCGCGATATTTTCTCTTTCGGAGCATATTACTGCAAAAGTTTATTGGGTACTAGATTTAGACATAGAACCAAAAGATAGCTTATCGATAGTAAAATATGATGACATCTTAAAATCAAGGGTACATAATTTTTACATCCCCTATTACCGACAATGAAGTACAACAAATCGCGATTTTTTCTCTTTTAGAACATAGTACTGCAAGAGTTTTTTGGGTACTAGATTTAGACATAAAGCCAAAAGATAGCTTATTGATAGTAAAATATGATGACATCTTAAAATCAAGGGTACATAATTTTTACATCCCCTATTACCGACAATGAAGTATAACAAATCGCGATTTTTCCTCTTTCGGAGCATATTACTGCAAAAGTTTATTGGGTACTAGATTTAGACATAGAACCAAAAGATAGCTTATCGATAGTAAAATATGATGACATCTTAAAATCAAGGGTACATAATTTTTACATCCCCTATTACCGACAATGAAGTATAACAAATCGCGATTTTTCTCTTTTAGAACATATTACTGCAAGAGTTTTTTGGGTACAAAATTTAGACATAAAGCCAAAAGATAGCTTATTGATAGTAAAATATGATGACATCTTAAAATCAAGGGTACATAATTTTTACATCCCCTATTACCGACAATGAAGTATAACAAATCGCGATTTTTTCTCTTTCGGAGCATATTACTGCAAGAGTTTTTTGGGTACTAGATTTAGACATAGAACCAAAAGATAGCTTATCGATAGTAAAATATGATGACATCTTAAAATCAAGGGTACATAATTTTACATCCCCTATTACCGACAATGAAGTATAACAAATCGCGATTTTTTCTCTTTTGGAGCATATTACTGCAAGAGTTTTTTGGGTACAAAATTTAGACATAGAACCAAAAGATAGCTTATCGATAGTAAAATATGATGACATCTTAAAATCAAGGGTACATAATTTTTACATCCCCTATTACCGACAATGAAGTATAACAAATCGCGATTTTTTCTCTTTCGGAACATATTACTGCAAGAGTTTTTGGGTACAAAATTTAGACATAAAGCCAAAAGATAGCTTATTGATAGTAAAATATGATGACATCTTAAAATCAAGGGTACATAATTTTACATCCCCTATTACCGACAATGAAGTATAACAAATCGCGATCTTTCCTCTTTCGGAGCATATTACTGCAAAAGTTTATTGGGTACTAGATTTAGACATAGAACCAAAAGATAGCTTATCGATAGTAAAATATGATGACATCTTAAAATCAAGGGTACATAATTTTTACATCCCCTATTACCGACAATGAAGTATAACAAATCGCGATATTTTCTCTTTCGGAGCATATTACTGCAAAAGTTTATTGGGTACTAGATTTAGACATAGAGCCAAAAGATAGCTTATCGATAGTAAAATATGATGACATCTTGAAATCAAGGGTACATAATTTTTACATCCCCTATTACCGACAATGAAGTATAACAAATCGCGATTTTTCTTCTTTGGAACATATTACTGCAAGAGTTTTTTGGGTACAAAGATTTAGACATAGAACCAAAAGATAGCTTATTGATAGTAAAATATGATGACATCTTAAAATCAAGGGTACATAATTTTGACATCCCCTATTACCGACAATGAAGTATAACAAATCGCGATTTTTTCTCTTTCGGATCATATTACTGCAAAAGTTTTTTGGGTACAAAATTCAGACATAGAACCAAAAGATAGCTTATCGATAGTAAAATATGATGACATCTTAAAATCAAGGGTACATAATTTTTACATCCCCTATTACCGACAATGAAGTATAACAAATCGCGGTTTTTCCTCTTTCGGATCATATTACTGCAAAAGTTTTTTGGGTACTAGATTTAGACATAGATCCAAAAGATAGCTTATCGATAGTAAAATATGATGACATCTTGAAATCAAGGGTACATAATTTTTACATCCCCTATTACCGACAATGAAGTATAACAAATCGCGATTTTTTCTCTTTTGGAACATATTACTGCAAGAGTTTTTTGGGTACAAGATTTAGACATAGAGCCAAAAGATAGCTTATCGATAGTAAAATATGATGACATCTTGAAATCAAGGGTACATAATTTTTACATCCTTTATTACCGACAATGAAGTATAACAAATCGCGATTTTTTCTTTTTAGGAGCATATTACTGCAAGAGTTTTTTGGATACAAAATTCAAACATAGTGCCAAAACATAGCTTATCGATAGTAGAATATGATGACATTTTGAAATTAGGGGTAGATAATGTTTACATTTCTTATTACCAACAAAGAAGTATAACAAATCGCTATTTTTCCTTTTTTGATGCTTATTACTGGTAGATTTTTGCGGTACAAAATTATAAAAAAAAAAAAAAAACAGTTTGTAATCAAGGGTACATAATTTTTAATAAAATTCTTTTAAATTCTTTTCTTTCTCCCTCCCCCTTGTTACCCGTTTCGCCAATACTTATCTAAATACCTTCAGCATTATTGCTCATCACATTTCTCTTCATCACTATATATTCATCTCTTGGTGTCGTTACATCATATCGTATGTATATCACTAGACGCTTAGAATCGATAAAGTTTTCATTCCCCATATCTTCGTAGTGGATGACTTTATCGTACTAGCACATAAAAAGTACATAATTCCTAGCTCTTTAGTTTCAAACGTCAAAACGTAGGTCAATTTTCTTTAGATTTTTTTTCGTGTGTGTGTTTTTTAGGGTTTTACAGTACTCCATGGTCAACCAGAACAACCAGAATCACCACTTTGGTTTCCGGACTTGGTGATCAAGACCCTCCCGGATAATTAGGAAAAAATGTACAACACAGTTTCACAAAATACAATCACATTACACGCTTAATTAATATTATTACATTTGAATACTAGGGTGGGTAAGGGTTGGCATGTTTAGGTTTTAGTGGTTTTCCTAAACCTTGAAGCAAATGCTTTGCTAAGACAAACCAATCCACAATTGCACACGGTTTCGTCTGGGGCACCATACATAACACTTACATCACAATACAATATTTAAAATGTACTATACGATTAAATAAATAAAATTAAGTTTCAAAATTGGTGATATGGGGGGATGCAGCTTTACGGACCTTAGTTAATGTTGATAATAATTGTGATAAGGTCAAAAACCTTGTTCGTCTATTGGTTTATAGAATAAGGTTATGTATTTTACGGAGCATCTTAGTTTTCTAAAAGTATAATAGACAATATTGATTTTTAACATTTTTTTTTAAAACGCAATAACTATTGCATTCTCAGGAAATTCAACACCACAAAGGTCAATCGCTATAAATAACTCTTTAAATATCAGTCAAAACAGTGCAGATTACCATTCGATAATCTCAAAACCAGAAAGTTTAATTCGTTACTATTTTCTTTAAGATTACAAATTTACATAATATTTCATTCGTATTTGATAACCTTTATAAAAACGAATTTGGGTCGCCGAACAACCTGACGCTGATATCTACCATTACCATCAGAATCTTCTTTACCACCAACAATTTCGTTGTAGATATCGGCTTGATGAAAAACGTTCTTCAAATAATTATAAAACTCGATGCAGACGTCTTTCAGAAGCAGATGCTCGTAACCGTTGTCTTGCATCTTCTCGACAATTACGATTTTATACAAATCGACAAAGATCTTCTGAACGGAACGCACAAATTCTTCCTTAGTCGCGACGGTTTCTTCTAAAGTTCTCTTTGTAGTCTTAAGATCTTCGTAGAACTTCATCATGATGCCTTCGGTGTACGCCAAACGCCGTATACGAATCTGAAATCGAATAAATGTACCTACATAAAATTACCTAATTATTTGTAACTCAACCTCTTTGGCAATTTTATCGGCGACGTATTCGAGAACTTGCACAAACTCTCGCGCGTATTCCGCAATAGGTTTTGCGTCCCAATGATTCGCGCTGAAGCGTTGGACAAGCTTCTGAATGCTCATCACCAACTCTTCGGGCGACTCGATTTCAAATTTGTCTGAGTCTGTTAACAGTTGATTCAAATCGGCGTCTTTCGGCCCATTACTGTAAAAAAAGTTTTTGTACGCCGTCCTGATTTCGAAGTGCGTTTGCTTGATGGTGTAGTAATAGAAGTAAATAATTTTCGTAAGAAAGTCTTTGGGAGTTGGCGCTAGAAAGTGCGGTTATATACCAGATTCGTTTAGGGGACGAAGACACTTACGACATATGTCTGTGTCGATGAGATTCAACAAACGCTCAAATACTTCATTAATGGCGAAGAAACGCGCAATTAAATTCGATTTGAATGCCGCTACGTCAACATGGGTTTCATTCAAGATCATCTTCATCAGCGGCACAAACATTTTGCGTAACTCGTCGGCCAAGCGTTGCGTGACTGCGTCGATTTCTTCATCTCCAAAAATCGGCTGTAAATTTAAAGTTTTTACAAAGTGTATTATAAGATGCCGGTACCTTGTCTTCGAGTTTGTGGATGATTTCCTCTACATATCTGATGTAACCGCGCAAAACCATACGGATCACCTCCATGTGTTCGCAATCTTTAAGTAAATCCGTGAACTGTCTGGTGATTTCTTGAATTTGGGAGACCATACGTCTGGGGCTTTCGTAGATGATGACGTCTTTTTCGAGAATACCGTCGCCGAGACGAAGGTTGCGGACAAACTGCAAGAAATTGATTAAAATTGTTCGTAGAAGAGCTCGCAATTGCGGGCAATAAGTTTTAGCTATGAAGACGAGCTGTTGCATGTGTTCGCTGACACTTTCTAACGCGTAGATAAGTTTGGAGCGATTCCAATTTTCGGGAAGCTTTAAAGAAACGTGAATCTGTCGGAAGACGAACATTACTCGTTTGAAAATAATGTCACCTTGCTCGTGGTCCATCGTCTGCAAACACATAGTTACTTTTAGCTTTAGGTAATGCTCATAAGCTTTACTTCCTGGTGCAGTTGGTCAATGACGTTGCCGATTACTTGACCTAGCAATTCGCATTGGTGCCCGACTTTTTGAGCGTAATCATCGTTTGAGTCTTTAAGCCGCAGCACCACGTCCTTGATCTCGACATCGATTTCGTTCCAGAGATTTACGAACGTAAAATCGTCATCGTACTTTGTGGGCGCGCTAATAACAATGCCCTAAAGTATCTACAACGTCAGTAAAAACGATCACAACTTTTAACTATACATACGTGAAGAAAGGTCAAGGTCGCTACCACTATCAACTGCAAGTGGGCCATAGCGCAACTAATGTATCTTAAAGCGAAGAAGTTTTTTCTCTTTTATATTGTAAACAAGATTACGACATTTTAACAGTCGTTTTTATCGCTGACCTAAGTTTAATACGAGTTTGTTACGTAAAGCGGTCGCTAACACAAACTGTTATCTCTGAAAAAAATGCACATTTCTTTTTAAACGGAAAAAAACACCTGCACATTGTGTTGGACGCGCATGAATGCGTTTGCACCTTATGATGATTTTGTATTTCACAAAACCTTTTCTAATCTCGTTATTACCGTCAACCGTTAAAAGGTGATAAAGGTTAAAAATTTTGGGTATAAAACCATTAGAACGTGGTGAGGATAATCACATTTGTTTCAGAATTGATAAGTTGGGTGTGTTGTTCCTCGCATGCTTGGCTTTCCCAGTATCAATATCTTAAGCATTTAACACGTTGTAACCGACTTTTTAGGCAGCTTTCGCCGGTTTCGAGATGTATGGCGAAGACAAGTACTTGAACAAAGCTAAATAATTCACCGTCTACCTTCGCAACGATTTCCCACAACTCAACGCATTCAAAACCATCACCGTACGTTTCCAACATTACGCCACAATCGTGGAAGAAATGATCAACAAACTTTAATGGTGTACGAAATAGATATAGTAATTAGTTAAGTGTTCGTTCAATAACAAATAGTCAATTACGGTGAGAAATTCGAAGCAGTTTGAAAAGAAAGGTGTGAATTTTTGTATTTAAAGCGGAGTTTATTAAGTCTAAAAGATATCATTATATAATTTATCAAAATGTCGGAATCGGAAGGGTCGAATACAGACACAAGAAAAAGAAGACAGGAAGAAGAATTGTATAGGTTATTTAGAAGAAGTAAAAAATAGAAAGATCACCAGGGAAAGAGGAGGAGAAGAGAGAAGAAAAGGGAGGGTTTAGAGAAGTAGCAAAAAGAAAAGAAGACGATGACGAAATGAAAATGATATGGAAAGAAATGTTAAAAGAAATTAAGAAAATGAAATTGGTGCAAAGTGCAAATACTTGGAGGACAAGTGTGATGAGCTGGAGAAAAGAGTAGAACTCTTGGGAAAAAAAAAAGAAGAAGAAAAATTTGGTAGTAAAGGGATGGAAATAAAGGGAGGGAAGAATGAAATAAAACAAGAAATGGAGGAGCGGATAAAAAAGAATCTAGGATTGGATAAGAAAATAGAAGAAACCGTGGAGATAAGAAAAGGTATAGTGATTATAAAAATGTCGAGTTTGGAGGACAAAATAGAGATACTAAAGAACAAAAGTAGAATGAAAGGTACCAAAATATACATAGACGAAGATAGGACAAAGAGGGAGAGGGAAATACAGATGAAGATAAGAATGGAAGCAAAAATGGAGGAAGAGGGTTTGAGAGTGAAAATTGGATACAGGAAAATGTGGGTGGAGGGAGAAGAAAGAAGATGGGTGGAGAACAAGGGGACACCAAAAAAATAAAATTGAGAAGGGAGGGGGCAAAAAAAAAAAGGGTAAAGAGAAAATAAGATCTTATTTTGGAACATTGCGGGGATAAAAAACAAAGGTGTAGATTTTTGGAAATAAAGGGTTTTAAAATGGTAGGTTTAGTAGAAACTTGGATGGAGAAAAAGAATGGAGTACATGGAAAGATAAGATGCCGAAAGAATATGTTGGGAAATTCAGTATGCAAAAAGAAAAGAGAGGAAGGGAAGGGCGAAAGGAGGACTAATAGTGGGGTAAGAAAAGAATGGGAAATAGAAAAGGAAATAGAAGAAGAAAATGTAGAGGGATGATTCAAATCAGAGTAAAGACGGAAAAGGGGGAAAATATAATATTTTTACGATATAATGGAAAGAAAATGGACACAACGAAAGCAACTATAGAAAAGGCAATAGAAGAAAGGGAAGTTGATTATAGGAGGAGATTTGAATGCTAGGATAGGAGAGGAGGGAGGAATAATGGGAAATGGAGAGATAAGAAATAGGATATCAATGGATAAGAAAATAAACGGACAAGGAAAAATTTTGATAGAACTATGTGAAGAAAGAGGTTGGACAATAATGAACGGAAATTTGGAAGAAGAAGGAAAAGGGGAATTTACATATGTAGGAGAAAGAGGCCAGTCAGTAATAGATTATGTGATTATAAACGAAAAAGTAAGGAGGACATAGAAACACTAAGAATAGGAGAGGAGATAGAATCGGACCATCAGCCGCTAGAAGTAGTCATGATGGAAGAGGAGAGAAAGAGGTACAAGAACAAGAAGAGGTATGGAGAGAAAAGAAAGTATGGACTGAAGAGAGTATAAAAAGATATAAAGAGGAAATGGAAGAGGAAGTAAATACTAAAGGAGAGGTGGAGGAAGAGATGGAGAGAATTACAACCAGGATGGAAATGGCAACAGAGAAGAGAAAGTATAGATTAAGAAAACAAGAATTAGGGAAAAAAAAAGATTGGTGGAACGGAGAATGCGAGAAGGAGAAAAAAGAATTAAGAAAAGGAAGAAGGAAATGGAAAAAAGGAAAGATAGAGATAGATGAATACAAAAGGTTAAAAGTAAATTTTAAGGAATATGTGCAAAAATAAAGAAGAACATAAAAAAAAAAACGAGATAAAGATTAGAGAAATTAAAAATGAAGGACAGGTATGGGAATTCATTAATAAAAAGAGGAAAAAGGAGGAAGGATGGAAGCAAATATAGATGGGGAAAAATGGGAAGAACACTGTAAGAAGTTAGTAGGAGAGAGTGAAAAAAAGCAAGAAATGAAGAAGTTGGAAAAAAAGGATAAGACACAGAGAGGGTGGAATAGGAAAAGAAGAAATGGAGAGAGCAATAAATAAAGTAAAAAAGGAAAAGCAGAAGGGACGGATGGAATACAAGGAGAACAATGGAGGTACATCGGAGAAGGAATGAGAGAAAAAGTAAGAGAAGTATTCGAGAGAATATGGAAAGGAGAAGGGTTTCCAGAAAATGGAGAGAAGCAATAATATGCCCAATTTACAAGGGGGAGATAGGAAGAAAGCGAACAACTATAGAGGAGTGAGTATAATGAATGCGGGGTATAAGATATATGCGGAAATAGTTAGAAAAAATTGGAAAAAGAAATAGAAGAAAAAAATATAATACCGGATTGGCAAGCAGGATTTAGGAAAGGAAGAGGAACGATAGACAATATATACATATTAAAGCACATAATCAATAAAGAGTTAGCAAAGAAAGGAAGAAAGATGTACGCAATATTCCTAGACATTAAAGCGGCATTTGATAAGGGGGATTATGGAAAAGGATGGAGGAAGTAGGAATAAACAGAGATATAAAAAATGCAATAGAGGAAATATACGAAGAAACAAGGTGTAGAACGAGGGTAGGGAGGAAGCTAGGTAGAGAATTTAGGACGGAAAAAGGACTAAAACAGGGATGTCCGCTAAGCCCAATCTTATTCTCGATATACATTAGTGATCTTGAGGAGGAAATGGAAAAAATCAAGTAGGAGGAATAGTAGTAGGAAGGAAAAAGATATGGGTTTTAGCATACGCGGATGACATTGTGGCAATAGCGAGAAATGAAGAAGAGATGAGAGGAGTAGTTAAATTTATGAAGAAATACCTGGAAAAGAAAAAACTAGCAGCAAATGTCGGTAAAACAAAAATTATGGAATTTAAAAAAGAAAAGGAAGAAGAAAGGAAGTGAAATGGTGGTGGGGGAGGAGGAGGTAGAGAGAGTAGACAAGTATAGATACTTAGGTTACAACATCAGATACGATAACAAAGATGGAGACCATATAAAAGAGATGAAAATGAAAGGAAATAGAATAGTAGGACAAGTATGGGGGTTAGGGGAAAGGATATTTGGTAAAGATATAGAGAAAAGGAGATGGATGTTTGAAAAGTTGGTAAGAAGTGTGGTACTGTATGGAGCGGAGATTTGGGGTTGGAGGGAATGGCAAGAGCTGGAGAAGATACAGGAGAAATACTGGAGGTGGACGTTAGGACTAGAGAAGGAGACACCGGGGTATATAGTGGAAGAAGAGCTAGAAATAGAAAAAATAAGGATACAAGCAGGAAGAATTGCAGTAAGGTATGAAGAAAAATGGGAAGTAGGAAGGAAAATGAAATACTATATGAATGTTGGAAAGAGATCGAGGCACAGAAGGTAAAATATGGGGAAGAAGAAAGAAGAAAATACTATGAAAGAGTGGGATACGCGAGAGAAGAGATAAAGAGATTAAGAGAGGAGGGGAGAAAGATGGAGGAGGAAATAATTGCAAAGATAAAGATACACAGAAGGAGGAAAGAAGGGCAAAAATAAAGGAAGGAAAATATAATGAGAAATACATAAAAATAATGACAGACAAGACACCAAGGTACATAACAGAGGGAAAAGGAATGAATGAAATAAGAATGATTGCAAGGTTCAGAATGGGAAATGAAGAAAATGAAAATAAATATTGGATGAGTGATGAGGAGAGATTATGCAGGTTGTGTGGGGATGAATGGGAAAATATAATACATATGAAAGAGGGATGCAGGGAAACAAGACAAGAGGAAAAGGAATGGAAGTTACTACTAGGAGAGAAAGGGGAAGGAAAACAATGGATGAGGGAAGTGTTAGAGAGGAGGAAAGTGATGGAGGAGAGGAAAAGAAAAATACTGAAAGCTTAGAGAAGAGAGGGATGGGAGGTTGAAGAGGGAAACAAGAATTAGTTATTCAAAGAGGTGGACTTTAGGATTAGATAATAAAAGACCAGGATACCTAATAATTCAAACAGAAAATAGAGCATTGAAACTGAAGGAAAAGATGGAAAACAGAAAAGAGAATAAAATGCTGTACATATGTTAGAAAGAGGTAGAGGAACAAAAAGTGAAATAAGGTAAAGAAGATAGGAAAGCATATTATCAAAGAGGAGGATACGCAAAAAAAATAAAAAAGCTAAGAGGTGAAGGAAGAAAGATGAAAGAAGATATAGTAAAAAAAAAGACAAACATAACCAGGTGCAGGAGAGAAGAACGAAGATTAGACAAGGAAGATATAACGACAAATACAACGATTTAATAATGGATGGAATCAAATATGGATAAAAAGAAAATGATTGTTAAGGTTTTTTTAGTTAAATTTCGTATTTAGTTTTAAGTTTAAAAAGTTTGTGAAAGAACCGAATTACTTTGTTATTTTAAAAAGACAAATAAATTTGATTTGATCATCAAACTTCACGAAGAATCCTTCATCAAACGTCACGACGAGACCCAAACCTTCAAGCCGGTAATGCAAACGCTTGAAGAGATCTATACCATCCTTAAGAAAATATCTCTGTACACCGAATTGACCGACAAGAACACCTTCGTCGTCGATTTCGAAACTCTTCTCGAACGCATCCAAGAACTCGTTAACGTCACCTACGCCAAGTTTCCCGAGTTTCTCTTCACGCTTAAATACTTGGTTATCGATTTCATGACCACCTTGCACGAAACCCGTACTTATACACCAAACTTTGCCCCATGCACATTACTCACAAAAACCCAAATAAATGTCGCTCTCCACGGGTACTTAAGATACGTGGCCGAAATTCTTGACAAATTGGAAGTAGAAGTAAGTGTTAATATACCTCACCAGCTACGGCACTAAATCTGTTTTCAGACTCTTTTAGGCGATAAAAAATTCGACGTCCTCATGCACACGCTCAGCAACAAAATCCGCGACATCGTCTTCCCACTTATGTAAATCAATGAAACCGGTAAATTCATCGACGTCAAAATGATCGACCGCTTCTTCCAAATCGTCGAGATCTTCGACCAAATGTCCCACTTGGTGACCAAAGCCAAATATATTCGTAAGTACACACGATTTAATCCAACACCCAACCTCAACTTTAAAATTTCAGCAACTGAAGTCAAAATTTTCAACAACTGCTAATACGCTCTCGAAATGATCTACAACCAAATGAAGTCATCAAACAAGATTGGATTTTTTACCCCTAATATTAATAATAATAATACTACGTAAAAGACCTGATTAAAGTTCTAATTATATAATTCCGCACAGAGCAATCTCTTGAAGAATTTTTCTATTTCGTTAAGTACATGAAGATGTTCTTGGAACACATGCCAATTAAAGGAGTTTGATTTTTCTTCGAAATCACTCTCGATATGTTTACGTCAAATTTGTATAACTTTACAACCGTTGAGAAATTCCAAGGCATTTTCGTGGCATATACCAAGTACCTTAACCAAGTGCACAGGTACAAACACTACAACAAAGATTTGATGTATCAAATGCACACTTTTACTTTGAAGATCTAGGAAGTCAAAGATTTCAAGACTATGACCATGACGTTCTACATGCGTCAATTTGTCGGCATTCTTGAGCAAACCATCGAAGTTATGTACAAACACGTATCTACCACCAGTTTTGTTTTACCGTATTTTATCATGAACTTTTTGCAGATTGAGTACCAAACCAAAGACAAGACGATGCGCGAAGTTTACTTCAACCTTAAACAAATGAAGAGCGAACTTGAACACTTCATCATGTACTTTGATGGAGTCATGTCCAACGTGTACAAGATGCGTTTTGTACAATACATTAAGTATTTCACAATGCAAATGGAGAAACTGATGACCGTCGAAGGATTGCCAATAAAGGAAAGAGAAGCACAATCTCTTGGTTGCTAGCCCACTTCTCAAGAATCCATACCCTGCATTAATTGGTGCAAGTAGTAGTCTGGGTATGCATTCAACTCTTTCAGTAGCATTTTTTTACGGTAAAAAATCCTCTGCTTCTTATCATCCAGCGCATTGTAACTGCATAGTAAATGCAGTACTGTTTCCGGGGCACTTGAACATAGCCACCATTAAACTTTTCAATTTTCTGCAGGTATTCTTTAACGGTCACATGTCCCTGCTGTAATCTTCATCTGTGCCCTACTTAAGGTTAGTAATTTGGCAGCTTGGTTTTCAAGGGCGCGCTAACTGGCTGTCTGACATAATATAAGTACACCTACGACGGTAGTTCTTTTCCATTATAAGTTTTACGACATCTAGTGTTGACCCTTTTTAGCGATCACGTACGCAAATGGTTCGCATTAAGCAGCTTTGTCGGTAGGTATGTAAAAGCAGTTACATAAGTCAATCCTTTGATAATTCTTCTTCTTCCTTGGTTTATTCTTTATAATGACTAATATCACAAAAATATTCCTAGTTTTGTTGGTAAAACCTATAGGGTCAGCCAATTTTTAATTAATTATTTCCTGTCATGGATCGCAGCGTCATTTTAGAGTTTTGCCTCTCCTGTCGTTCGGCGTCTGATAAACCATATTTTCTCTATCGCTCATTCATCTGCCTTAGCCAACTGTTTCTTGGTCTTCCTCTCTTGTTAACAGCTGCTACTGGATTCCTTATCACCTTCTGCACCACATGATCTTTTTGTGAGTTGTAAACCTTTTCAAACCAAGAACTACGTTCATGATCCATTTTCTCGACTACAGATTCTTTCACGTGTATGGTTTCTCTGATCTTTTCGCTTCTTATGTGGTCTAACTTTGTAACATCAAGGAACATGCGGCACATCTTCATCTCAGCAGTTGTGACGGCTTGGTTAAATTTTTCATACATTGTCCAGCTTTTGGCAGCGTACGTAAAGGCGGGTCTGATTACTGTTGTGTAAATTTTTTCCTTTGGGTCGGGTGGCATTCTTCTATCGCAAAGTATAGACGAGTTTTCTTGCCACTTTAATCAGCCAATGCTTATTCTGTGGTTTACATCTTCATCGCAACTTGCATCTTTTGAAACTATTAAGCCTAGATACTTGAAGCTTGAACATTGGTTATTACTACATTTCCATCGATCATCATATCTGAACAGGGTGCATGAATGTCGCTAAATGGGAGGAACAGATACTCTGTTTTCTCTATACTTATCCTCAGTCCATTGTCTTCTAGTATCATTGATCATACATGTCCATTATCATTCTGATGTAACTTTCTGGGACTCCATGGCTTTTAAGAGCGATCCAGATAAGCTCTTGCGGCACGCGGTCAAACGCTTTCTCCAAATCCATAAAGATTAAGTGTAGGTCTCGCTTCGCATCTTGAAATCCACACTGGTTCATATGGATCTTCGGCAAAACAATCTGAAGTGTTTCTATTATTCACCACACGTTCCCATATGTTATTGAGTGAGGAAGTAACTTGATGCCTCGATAATTTTGATATTTTCGTGAATCTCCTTTATGTTTATAGAAAAGCTTCTTTCTTCATCTTATTAAAAATGATGCAAGGAGTATCGTGCTTCCTTCGTCTCCTACAGATTTCCAAAATTCCGACGGCAGTCCATCCGGACCTACGGCTTGACCTCGCTTCATTTGTTGCACTGCTTTAGCTATTTCCTCTACCGTAAAATCAGCTATTTCAATATCAGTTATCGGATGAGCATTTGGAGTCGCTGTTTGCAAAAACTCCTCATTCAGAACCGTGTCAAAGTAATTTCTCCACCTATTGGTAATATCGGTATCTTCTGTTAAAAGGTTCCCATCAAGGTTTTCGATGGATTTGGGCGATGAGATAGGTTTATTGTTATTTCTTCGCTGAGCAGCTATCTTGAAAATCATTTCGCTACTGTCTAGTGCTTCAAGGTCTTGATAGAACTTTTGGCATTGGATTGCCTTTGACCGAGCTACCTCTCTTGCAGCGTTTCTCTTTGTCTCGTTCTTTCTCTTTCTCAACGCCTCCTTCTCTTCAACTAAACCTGGGTAACATAATGAATACACTCTAAATCCCTCTTTTTTTCCCTCACCGCTGTTTTGAGTGCCTCTCAGTTTCAGAATCAAGTTTTCTTTCTAATGTTTAGTCGACCCTTTGATGTTCCTAACAGTTCCTTAGCTTTGATCATTGCTCCTTCTTGTAATGCTAGCCACATCTCTCCTTCTGCTAATACAATGTCTGTACACCATTTCTTCATCTCCATTACGTACTGCTTTCCTTCATCTGTGTCAAGCTTATGTCACTTAACTTTCTCTGTTTTGATAGAAGTGTCTTTCCCACAATGTTGATTCTGATCGGATATATCAGAAAGCAAGAGTTTATGTTGATCCACTACGTCCTTTCCAAGGATTACCTTGAAGTTTGGCTTTTTCTGCCACCGCTACTGTATGTGGTAAGATGGAGTTGTTGCTTCTTGAAAAATTTATTCACTATTATCAAGTCATAAACCTTGGCGTGCCGAAGAATCTCGTCATATCATTTCGCGTACTAATACCGTTTCCTCTATGCCACCGTTTATCCCCATGATTTTGAAGAGCAGTCAGTCAGCTTGTCCTGGATCAGGCTGAATCAGACCTGATCCAAGACAAGCTGACTGACTGCTCTTCTTCGACAAGTGCAAATTTTTTCAGTTTGAGCATATTTGGTTTTTGGTAGGAGTCTTGAGGATTAACTGCGCAAACAAGCCAATGAAAAACTTGAGGAGCATATAGGACGGCGCGAATTTGATTGCAGTTCAATCAAAGGACCTTCTCAAAAGGGCCAAGGTCATAATATAGATACAGGGCAACAAACTGTCAAAATAGTCAAGACCCCAATTATAGTACAAAACACTAAGATTCTTGAATATAGATGGCGCTTTTGACAACATATTATTGGATTCCATAACCACGGCCTTGAGAAAACATGATATGAAAGAAATTAGCTGCAGGTAGGTTGATGACTTTGTGATCTTAGTAAAATATGTTCACTGTCACCATCAGAGAACTAATACAACGTTCACAAGACCAGACGCTTCTAAGTTAGAGAATGAAACTAGGTCAAGCATATACAATAAAAGAGAAGGTGCAGAGTCAGCCTACTCCCTAGAGCCTGGCGTCTGTCATTCAAGCAAAGATTCAAGCTATTATAGAGTGTGCAAAAACTAATATAGAAACTATGTAATATAGTTGACAGCACGCATTTGTACAATAGTGAAGTTACACTTGAGATCTCTCACTCATGACGAGTCCCAAAAGGACAAAAGAACTGTCGAGTGATTCTCAGTGTTTGTTTGCTATTGTACAACCTCTTGCAAACTTACAGCAGGCGATTCGAAATTTTAATTTAATAATAATGGATTCACACCTTTATGAAAACTATGGTTACAGATACAATAAACACTACCCCGTTGCGCACTACGCCATCAATGGTGGGTGATCCCGAACCGCAAAGCGGAACCGCTAAACGGGTCAGAGCCTGAAGCATTCTGGGAGCAGGCAAAATAAAGTTTCTAACTAAATCTAGACGATTAAGAATTGGATCGTGGAATGTAGGCAGTATGAACCAGAAGAGTTACCAGCTTGAAGATGTAATGAAGCATAGACATCCTCTGCTTACAGGAAACCAAAAGCGAAACCAGGGAAACAAGGCAAGATATCTTGACACTAGGACGAAGGAGTTTAAAATCTATTAGCACGATTTGGTCAACAACAGAAATGGTGTAGGTATCATTCTTTCAATGCTATTAAAAAGCAACATCATAAGCATCAACAAAGTTAGCGACCGATTAATGAGTATTAAGATTGTAATCGACAAAACTATTTGGAACATTGTTAGTGCATATGCCCCACAGGTTGGCTGCACGTCAGAAGAGAAACAGGCCCTTTGAATTAAGCTTGAAGATTTGTTAAAGAAGATCTCTAAGGAGGTACCAATTTTCATTGTCGCCGATCTCAACAGACATGTAGGCATTCAAAATCAAGGGGATAAACGGTGGCATGGAGGAAAATGGAAATAGAAAATAATCAAGGTGACGAGATTCTTCGGCAAGCCAACGCTCATGACTTGACAATAGTGAATACATATATTCCTTCAGAATCAACATCGTGGGAAAGACACTTCTATCGGAACAGAGAAAGTTAAGTGGCATAAGCTTGACACAGATGAAGGAAGGCAGTACGTAATAGAGATGAAGAAATAGTGTACGGACATTGTATTAGCAGAAGGAGGGATGTGGCTAGCATTACAAGAAGGAGCAATGATCAAAGCTAAGGAACTGTTAGGAACATCAAAGGGTCGACTAAACATTAGAAAGAAAACTTGGTTCTGAAAGGGAGAGGCACTCAAAACAGCGGCGAGGGAAAAGCAAGAGGCATTTAGAGCGTATTCATTATGTGACCCAGGTTTAGTTGAAGAGAAGGAGGCGTTGAGAAAAAGGAAGAACGAGACGAAGAGAAACGCTACAAGAGAGGTAGCTCGGTCAAAGGCAATCCAATGCACAAAAAAAAAGTTCTATGAAGAAGCGACTCCAAATGCTCATCCGATAACTGATATTAAAATAGCTGATTTTACAGTGGAGGAAATAGCTGAAGCAGTGCAACAAGCGGTCAAGCCGTAGGTCCGGATGGATTGCCGTCGAAATTTTGGAAGTCTGTAGGAGACGAAAGAAGCACGACACTCCTTGCATCCTTTTTATTAGATGAAGAAAGAAGACAAAATGTTTTACAGCTTTTCTATAAACATAAAGAAGATTCACGAAAATATTAAAATTATCGAGGCATCAAGTTACTTCCTCACTCAAGTTTTTCATTGGCTTCACGAGCCATATCTTACAGTGTTTGTTTGCGCAGTTAATATTCAAGACCCCTACCAAAAACCAAAGATGCTCGAACTGAAAAGAATTTGCACTTCTCGAAGAAGAGCAGTCAGTCAGCTTGTCTTGGATCAGGTCTGATTCAGCCTGATCCAGTTGAACATCAGGATGGTGTCTGTTGATCACCATCATATTTGTGTTTCTTAGAGCACCGCTGAAGGACATAGTCTCGGGTCTTTTGGTTGCTTTTAAGACGTAGACGTGGAGGAGTCTGTGTGATGCCTCGTTACACTACTACTAGGCTCATCCATCTTCTCCTCGTCTTTTCCTTCTTCCTGTCTTCTCTACGGACCTTTTATTTTCAGGCTCAGAAAGTCTACTTCTAGGCAAGTTCTTAATTTCTCTTGCCGAGAATGGATCTGAAATTGGTCTAGTTGCGTCTGACGACCTAGAGGTCGTCTACGTAGCACACTCAATCTCCATTGTTGCATTTTCGTCGGCCTCCACGAGTATTGGAGAAAGAAAGGTCACCATGCCAGGAGCCCCAAACTGACATGAAAGGCTACTTTACAACGGTTTTTTTTAAGAGTTGAGACTTCAAAACGAGACGAGTTTAAATCATCTAGAAGGATGTTCTAAAGATAAACACACAAATACTCTTTAGTGTTTAAAAAGGATTAATAAAAGCGCAACAATATTCAAAATATATATATTTGATAATCCACCTCCGTCAAGATGTATCATTCAATGAAGAGATTTTCTGTAAGGCGGCTCTCCGTTTGTCTTTAAGCAGTAATCACCGGAAGCGCTTAAAGAACCAATCGATTACTAAATAAATTCTAAATAACAAAACTTACTTGCCATCCAACTCGAAAGTTCCCATATACGCCACGCGCTTGTCTTTTTCGCACTGTTCCGATGCGCACAACTCCGCCTCAAATCCACCCAAAACCATTGATTCCGCATAATAAAAGTAAGAACGTTTATGAGCGCACGTCAGGAAAAAATCGAAATAACAATTCGGTTGAAAAAATGCGCCGTTGAAATAAAAATCTACGTGACCTAGAGAACTGCGAAACCCCCACACCGAAGTCGTATGAAGAATCTGCACCGTCTTTGCGTCGGTCTCGTCTAGGCGATCTTCGCGGTTTGAGATGGTGAATAAAATACCAGCTGGATCTAAACCAACGATGTATTTTAGTTGACCTCCTGTTGCGGCACCCGCAGCGCCAGCTACGTGAGCACCAATACTATATCCAGCTAGCATGAACATATCGAAGCTGAGATGAAATAACGATTTCATCCGCGTTATGTAATTTCCTAATTCCTTTCCTACTATGTTGACGTAATTACGAGCCGTTACGTAAGTATCCATAGTATGAGCGGACCAATCGACGATTAAAACGTTAACATCGTGTTTGACCAAAACTGCGTCTTTAATTGTTTGACAAGATTTGCTTTTGTAAGTGTTATAGAAACCATGAATTACGAAATAGTTGGGTTTGGAGCAATCATAGATATTGGAGCGGATCAGACTTTCGAAAGATCTCTTCAAGTCATGGAATTCGCTGCAGTTTTTACATTTATTGTATTGAGTGTACAGATGAAATGTGATGGTCGCATCCGAATTCATCCATCTGGACGATAACATCTTCGATTCCGAATAGGTTGATAAATCTTGGACGTGCGTGTTGCCGTGATCATCGTCAAACGCAAATAGTTTGTACCTGAGGGGATCCTCTTCGAGAGGGAAATAGATTCTGTTTTTGGCCAATAACGCCTGATAAACTGCGGGTATTAATATTTTACATAAAGTTGTTGATTTACTTACGTAAACAAAAAAATAAAAGGCTCGTTTTATGCATTCGCATTATGTAAACTGACATTATTTGTATCGGTGGTAACTGTTATCACAACTCGAGAAGCAATAAATAATCATATATTAATGGGTTGTGACATACGAAAAAACAAACAATTAACAATTACTCTCGCCTGAAACAATACCTGGCTCGAATTTACATTAAATGACAAAAACCTCAATTCGACTGAACGCTGAAGACCGATATAAATTTACTTTCTATTATATCAATACATATAATTAGAACGCATTCACAAAAACCATGAAGAAAAAACCTTAATTAAAAATCCATCTATTTTTCTTTTAACTTAGGTACGAAGATATATTGAAAAATTCTTAGCCTATTATAGAACTAAACAAAATTTCAATGTCAAAATATTTTATTACTCAACATATTCTCCTCTTAATTGGATACATTTATTACAGCGAATCTGCAACGTCTCTAGACCTTTCAAAAAAAATGTTTCTTCTTGCTCTGCAAACCAGACCTCCACAGCTTCTATTACCTCCTTGTTGGAAGAAAATGTACGACCTTTTTTTCAGTTTAGGAAAGAGGTGATAGTCGGACGGAGCCAAATCGGGTGAATAAGGGGGGTGTTCTAGTAATTCAAACCCTAAATCACGAATTTTTTGCATGGCAACATGAGATTTGTGTGCAGGGGCGTTGTCCTGCAAAAACAAAACACCTTTGGATAGCTTTCCGCGTCTTTTCTCTTTAATATTTTCCCGTAGAGTGGTCAGTAATGTCGAATAGTAATCTCCAGTTATTGTTCTACCCTTATCCAAAAAATCAATCATGATTACTCCATGGCAATCCCAAAAACTGAAGCAAGAATTTTTCCAGCAGATTTTTGGACACGAAACTTCTTAGGTCTTGGAGAACCAGAGTGTCGCCATTCCATCGATTGTTGCTTTGTTTCTGGATCGTAGAAATGTACCCAAGTCTCATCCATAGTAACAATTCGGTTTAAGTAGTCGACATCGTTTTCAAATCGAGCACAGATCGAACGCGATTGCACGCTTTTGGTCAACATTCAAACATTTGGGGATCCATTTTGCAGCAATTTTTCTCATGTCCAAATTGACGTGAACCATATGATGAACGCGTTCGTATGAAATATTCAGTGCTTCAGATATCCGTTTTAGCCCAATTCGACAGTCTGATAAAATCATGTCATGAACTGCATCGATATTTTCGGGGACTGACACAGAAACTGGCCTTCCCGATCGGTCATCATCTTCAATGGAAAATTTACCTCTTTTGAAGCTTGCATTCCAATTTTTGACGGTCGCATACGAAGGACATTGATCACCAAGGGTATTAAGCATATCTTCGTAAATCTGCTTACCTCTTAACCCTTTTAAATACAGGTACTTGATGATGGCTCGATACTCCAATTTTTCGATTTTCACAATTTCGGTGGACATCTTTTTTATTTAATTTATTGCGTGACTCTGGTTTACTTTTTGACGTCAAACTTTACACTGACACTTCTAATAAGTTATTGTTCGTTGCTATGGTAACGCAATATTTTGTTTATGAAAGGAACTGGTTTAGGCTAACTAGATATCAATACATCCTTGTACGTTACTAGAAAGTGTGCTGTTTTAAAACAATTTAAAAACAGTAGGATCATCATAACCTACTTATATCAAATCAAATCAAACTTTATTTTCTTTTTTTTAAATTAACAAAAGATTCAGTTAAAAACTAAACAAATTATTAATTATTTATTTGTTTTTTTTCCTCTAACCATCTTCTTCTTTCCACCACCCCACCCCTTCTTTTTTTGCCTCTCTCTCTTCCCTTTTTAGCTCACCGCATTCTTCCGTTAGATGTTCCATATTTTCCCACTCTTCCCGCACATTTGCACCATCTTTCTTCCTCACTTCTCCAATATTTGTTCTGGGTTTCCTCATTGCCCATTCTACCATCTTCTTTTCCCCCTACAATTTTATTATAACTTCTTTTCTTTAACTTCACTCTTCTCTCTGCCTCTGGTTATCTTTATCTCTTAATACTAATTTTTCTTCTATCTCCCGCTTTTCTCTTCTTAACCTTTTTATTTCCTTTATTGCATACTCTCCCTTTTATAATATGCTTTTCTGCTCTCTATCCCTTTTCAGCACTTGTATCCAGTTTGTTACCCTTTCTGTCCTTCATCCTCTCTTTAAATCTCAATAGTCTTTTTCGTTTCTGTATATTTAGCTTCCCCAGATTCGACTCTTCTTCTGTTATATACCTTGGTGTTTCCTATCTAATCATAGCGTCCATCGCCAATATTTCTCTTAAATTTTCTACCAATCCTTCTAACCCCAGATCTCGACTCCGTTACATCATCCCGATTTTTACTAATTTTTTAAACAGGTACCTTCTCTTCCCCATGCCATCCTCAATTATGTTTTCTCAAATTTCCTATGCTCGTTCAATAATTTTATTTCCTTCTTGTCTTAACTCTCTTATCTAGTCGGTATCCTTGTTGTCATATCCCAGGTAACTAAATCTATCTACTCTTTCTATCTCCTCCTCTCCCATCTACTATTTTACTTCCTTTCCTCTACCTTTTTCTTGAACTTTTGATTTTTATTAACCTGCAGTTTTTTTCCTCTAGGTATTTCTTTGTTGTTTTTTATTATCTCCCTCTTTCTTCGCTAGAACCATAATGCCAACAATAATACGATTTTCTTTCATATCTTTGTTCTTCCTATCTGGTACTTTTTGATCTCGTTTTCTATATCCTTTAAGCATATTGAAAAATGTTGGATTTAATGGTTACTTCTTTTTGAACCCCCTCTTTGCCCAAAATTCAGTTTCCAATCACCTCCTTACTTTTACTCTTATTATATCTTCCCTTATCTTGAATTTTCTCAGTATTTCCTACAGTATTAAATTAATTCCTATTTGTCATTCTGGTAGTGTGTTTCTCACTTCTAACTCTTTTTCTAACTGTATTACTACTACACCATTTTACCACTACTACACTCCTTTAATTTTTTTGCCTTTTTTGTCCCCTCCTTTATACACTGGACTTTCCCCTTTCCATATTTTTTGAAAACTCATCCATTTCTTTTCTGGTAATCCCCTGTTTGTATGTTGCTCTTTTCTCTCCCCTCTACTTCTTCTCTTACCCTCTCCTATTTACCTTCCAACATTTTTTTCAATACACTTTCCATTTTTTGTTGTTTATTTTGATTCTCTTCTTTCATTATTAATAAACTCCCAAGCTTGGTTTTCTTAATTTTTTATTTTTCTGAACTTCTTTCCGTCAGCTTTTTGAATTATTTTTTTCTTTCTTTGCATGTTTGCTTAAAATCTGCACTTACTTTTTTGAATTCTTTTATTGCCTTGTAGATAAGCTCCTTTTTTATTTTGTCGTTTCTCTTTTTCTCCTCTCTTAGTGTTCATTCCATTTACTTTAACCTTTTTCTTCAATAGGTTCATTCTTTCCCTTTTTTCTACTGCATTCTCTTACCTTTTTTATGTTTTTTGTTCATTCTCCATTATTCTTTATATCTTTCCGTACTTTTGTCCATGTTTTTCTTCCCACCTCTTTTTCCCTTCTTCTCCGATGATTAGTATATCCTCTCTTCTTGTTTTATTAATAATTACATAATGTATTACTTATCTCATTTTTCTGCTGCAAACGTATTTTCTTTTTTTTCTCTACTTCCATGTTTCCATATATTATGATCCATCCTCTTTCTTCGCATAAATCTAAAGTTTTTTTGGCCTTGTTTATTTATTTTTTAGTTATTGAGCTCCTCCTCCTCCTTACCTTTCCGTTCACTATCATTCCTCTATACTCCCTTATTCTTGCTTTTAAAATCTCCTCTTATATTTATTTTAACCTTTTCTCTCTTTTTCTGTGTTTTCTTTGTCTCCTTTATTTCTTATTTCACACATTTCTCCTTCCTCTGTCTCACGACATTTTTCATTACTCCTTTTGAATCCTTTTTTCTTGTATCTTTTCCCTCTTTCACCCCTTTTTACCCCTGTAATATTCTTCCCTTTGTCTTTTCATTTTTTTCTCCATCTGCGAACCGGAATTCTATATGAATCCATGTATCTACTTGCTCTACCATTTTTAAACTTCTAATATACTCTCCACAAATCTTTCTCTATAATTTTTAACTCCGCTATGTTCAAAAAAGTATTGTATTTTGTTTTCTTTAAGTTTTCTTCCCTCTCTCCATTTCAATTTACCTTCCTTTTCCTTGATTTTTATTGACATTCCCATTTTTTCTTTTATCATATCCTCCATTTGTTTTCTACTTATTTAATTCTCTTTTAAAATAAATAAAATAAAGATAAAAAGGGATCAATTTTATTAATCCTACTTCTATTGATTTACGGTCTGGTAAGTAAAATAAGTGTTTGACTTTTTTAACAACAAACCACGCAAAATTTTGTTAAAAATATTACTAATAAACAATAAAATGAGTTTGCTGAATATATAATTTATTTTGTTAAACGTCTACAAGTCTTAATATTTAGTACTGCATGTAACGGTACATAAAGTGAGGCATCATCATCATTGGTTTCATATCACTGTACATAGTAGTGTAGTATCCGGTCATCCACCCGTGATCCATACCGTAGATGTTCATTTTTTGAAATACAAAGTTGCAGAGACTTTCGAAGCGCATGAACACGTCTCTCCAGACCATTTCAAATCCAACACAGCAGTTGTCGCACATCATCCATCTTTCCATGCAGTTGAAGAACATTTTGAAACACTCGCAGCATTCCATTTTCATTTTGTAGACATCGGTAAACATACCGTAGCTGAGGCAGCGTTCGAGCATCATTTTGCATTTTCTTAGTTCGACGCAGATTTCGCCCATCAAGGAATCGTTACATTTGTCACCAAAACATAACTAGAATTATCAGTGAGCAAACTATTATCAACTAAAGAAAGCAGTGATTTACCTTCTCCAAAGTGAAATCGACGATCATCATGAATTTGCGCATGCACATCATCATGGTTTCTTTAGTCATTGTTCCGTTTTCGCAGAGATCAATGAGTTTTTTCACGAGCATGCGGAAGTGCATTGGGAGGTCTTTATTGAAGGTTATATCTTTTCGGTACATACCGGTCATCATGTGCAAATCCGTTCTGCTGCAAACTACTCTGCAAAAATCGATGAAATACATGCAAATGTCTTTGCAGATGATGTCGAAACGGATACAACAGTTATTGCACATCATAAATTTTTCTAAGCATTTGTAAAACATGTCGCAACACTCAAAACATTCCATTTTCATTTGGTGGAAATCGTAAGTTAAACAACGCTTTAAAACCATTTTGATGTTCTTAAGCTCGGTGCAGATTTCGTGGACAATCATATTATGGCATTTACCCTCAAAGCACAACTGGAAGAATTACCTTTAATAAAAAGCGTGCGCTATATAAAATTATTTACCTTTTCAATAGTGTAATCGACAACGGTCATAAACTTGGGGATCCAAACCATCATCATGTCTTTGGTCATATCGGTGTGCTTGAAGAATACCATAAGTTTCTTAAACCACATGTGCACATCCATCTTAAGATTAGTGCTCATCGAGTAGTCACCGTGAATCATGCACATACTTCCGCAGATAGTTTCGCAGAAAGTCATAAAACGCATACAGATGTCTCTACAGATCATATCAAAATTGACGCAGCAGTTGTCGCACATCATCCATTTTTCCATGCATTTGAAGAACATTTTTACACATTCGCAACATTCCATTTTCATTTTGTGCATGTCGGTCAGCATTCCGTAGCTGAGGCAGCGTTCGAGAATCATTTTAATGTTTTTAAGTTCCATGCAGATTTCGCGCATCATCATGTCGTCGCAATTGCCGCTAGAGCATAACTAAAAGCATCCGATTATTGCACCACTAACAGTAAACAAGTTAAATGCTTACCTTTTCCAAAGTGTAGTCGATAACCATCATGAATTTGTGTGCTAAACCATTACTTTGTCGTGTGTCATGTCTGTGGTTTCGCAGAAGGTAATGAATTTTTTGCAGAGGAGTTCAAAGTGCATAAAAAGATCTTTGTTAGTTTTGAAGTATCCAAGCATCATGTGTTCGCCCATCATGTGTTTGCCCATCATGTGTTCACCCATCATGTGTTCGCTCATCATGTGTTCGCCCATCATGTGTTTTCCCATCATGTGTTTGCCCATCATGTCTTCGCCCATCATGGATTTGTCCATCATGTGTTCGCCCATCATGTGTTTGCCCATCATGTATTCGCCCATCATGTGTTCGTCCATCATGTGTTCGCCCATCATGTGTTTTCCCATCATGTGTTTTCCCATCATGGATTTGTCCAACATGTGTTTGCCCACCATGTGTTTTCCCATCATGTGATTGCCCATCATGTGTTCGCCCATTATGGATTCGCCCATCATGTGTTCGCCCATCATCAGTTTTACCCATCATGTGTTTGCCCATCATGTGTTCGCCCATCATGTATTCGCCCGTCATATCTCCGCTCATAAAGTTCGTGAAATCCATGGTCATGCATTTATCAAACATCGTATAAAGGTGATTGAAAAGTTTTTCGTGCATGTATCTGACGATGAATTCTTTGTGCATGCACCATTTGTTGAATTCCATACAAAACATGCGAACGCAGTTGACGAAAAGCATTTTCATTTCGTGGAAGTCGTTGCATTTTAAAATATTTTCGAATTCAATCTTGATGTTCTTACAAATCCTAATGCAATCGATGAAGACTTGGTCCGTACAGGTGGTGCATTCAAGTTTCTCGCAAATCAAGTCTAAGAATTTTACGAATCTTTGGATACAACAAAGAATCATGTCCTTATCCACGTCTTTGTATTCCAAATGTTGGCAAAAGTTCTTAAAAAACATATCAATGTGATTGACAAAGTCTCGAGAATTGACGTGATCCAAATTTTGGTTCCAAGTCATCATCAAGTCACTATCGCCGACATGACGATGTACGCCAGCAACTGCAGCCTGATTGCAAAATAATCGTTAAACAAATATATATTTAAAAAAAAATACTTACTTGAAAAGCCACCGCAGTCAAAAACAAAATTGCGAGTTTAGCCATGTCTACACAAGTCTTCACCGATTCCTAGAGTGACTTATCAAAGCATTCGACGCCTTTTATACAAGAATCAATTAATTCTTCTGACGAAATTAATCCGAAAAAACATTATTTGCAGGGTGAATTGCATCAACATTCAAGTGATAAACTTGACACCAATTAATAATTTTTCCTTCAGAAAAAAAGGATCCTCGACCACGCGCGAAATTTTTTTTTTATTAAAACACCTATTTATCAAAGGTAATGCATCCGATGCGAACATCTTCAGGTATTTTTTAATTAAAGGTGCATTAGAAAAATTAATGTGTTTTGAGTAAATATGTCACTTAAGTCTAGATAACCCCGAGTTGGCTTTCTCATTCAACGATAAAAACTTGTGAAATCTTGCTGCAACTGATAATATCGGTGGCAACAGATAATTTTAGGACGAAAAAAATTGTTGTGAGAAAGATTTTTGCAAGGACTGGGACAAAAAACATCTAAGTTAGCGTCGTTCGATAAAAAACAATGCAATTTTTTTGTTACCTTTTTGTTCTGGATCAATTTTTTTTTTGCTTTTATTTGTTGTGGTATATACAGGGTTATTGATGGTCGATGGTAGGTTAGACGTTTATGGAAAACGAGGCAAATCACATTGTCTTCACATAATTTGCATTAGTTAGCCATGGAACGCCATGTGATTTGACAATTGCTCAATTATTCACTGTGTTTGGCAGACCTCGAAGTTTTGAGATTGTGATTGTGATTTACTACTTAATACAAATTCAAAAACAAATTACAATGAGGCGAAATAATTACTCTCATGAAGTTTTGATGAATCTATTTATCTTCATGGACAATGTGACAAAATTCTGGTAAAACATGTAGGAAATTCAAATCAATCAAATTTTTAGATAATAATTCCATAAACGTCTAACCTACCATCGACCATCAATGACCCTGTAGATAATATTTAGAGTTGATATAAAATTTTGAAAAATGGATTAGATATGAATGTAAGCTTTCGCGGCTGTTGTGACTAAGATTATTATCTTCCGGGTTGAGCCGTGTTCGTCCTTCCTTCCTACGTTCTCTGCTTGACGTTTCGCTAACCAAACGTTTCATACATTAGACGCCTCTACGGGAAGGATATCTACCAGAAAACCAGGAAACTGGATAAGTTACGGAAGAGGAAGAATCAACTGCTATCCTCATTAGCATATCTACGACGATGCCGAAGTGACGCCTACTTTTGCGAAAAATTGCCATCATATCGCAACAAATCGTGCAAAAAGAATCATCGAACGTAGTGAGAAGGCACTCACTCGAGAAAGAGTACGTTATACTTATTATCAACTGCATATAACGTCAACAGAACTATACCAGCTACATCTACAACTGAGCAGCATACTGGATAAAGAAACATGGAACACCATAGATCGCATCAGCTATGAACATGGGAAACACCACCTACAATCAACCACTAACAGGCATGTCAAGCACCAGCAAACCAGCTATAAATTGGACGAAAACAAAACAGTTGTAAACTTGTCGAACTACCCACTCACCGAAGACTGCATATCAATTCTGTCAAAAGGGATGAACTACGCCGTTGCTCAAACAAGATACCCACAGAAGAGATAATAGCAGAAGTGGAAAGTATCATCAGAAAGCTTCCGGTTGAAGAAGCAGAGGAAATATGCCACGAGACTTGCCGGATTTTACAACGTTCCAAAGCTCCACGTAGTAACATCACTCGCGCAGAAGAAATTGCATTAAAAGAACTCAGAAGCAATCAAGAAATCATGGTGACACACGCAGATAAAGGCAACGCTACAGTAGTCATGAACACCAAAGACTACAAAATGAAGATCAAATTACTACTGGATCCACAACTTTACACCAAGTTAAAAGGAGATCCAACCAACAAATTTGAGAAACAAACGAGAGCCGCAATCAAACATTCAGCTATACCAGTCGATCAACATCGTCAACTGCTACCTTCCGGGACCAGGCCTTAGACTATACGGATTACCAAAAATTTACAAATTTGGTAACCCCCTAAGGCCAATTGTCAGCACATGTGGATCTCCAACTTATGAACTGGCCCGTTACGTGGCTAAGTTTCTACAACCGTACGTGGGAAGAACTGAATCTTTTGTGAAGAACTCCAAACACTTCGTCGAATTACTGATGACTCTGGAAGTAACCAATGACGATATACTAGTTAGTTTTGATGTAGAATCGCTATTCACTAACGTACCAGTCGACGATACACATAACATCATAAAACAATTATGCACAACCCATGGGTTAAGAGAAGACATTTTAGAGCTAGCAAGAATCTGTCTAAATACAACTTACTTTCTATGGAACGGAGATTTCTACGAACAAAAATCACCATTATCACCGGTTATTGCGAATATCTTTATGGAATCATTCGAACAAGAAGCCATTCAATCCAGTGAAAAAAAACCGAAATGCTGGTTCAGATACGTGGACGATACTTTTGTCATATGGCCTCATGGGAAAGAAGCACTTACTGTATTTTTAACCACCTCAACACTCAGCACGAAAAGATCAAGTTTACCATGGAGACAGAAGAGAATAAGGAGCTTCCCTTCCTGGATGTTCTAGTGAAACGAGGGGATTACAACAAGTTGGCTCATAGTGTATATCGTAAAAAACACACACCGACCGATACCTCCATGCCACATCACACCATCATCCACAGCAGAAGCGGTATCTAATCAAAACTTTATTGCATAGAGCTAACAAGATTCCTGACGAGGTTCACAAGGCAGAAGAACTTCGACACGTCCAACAAGCCCTAATGAAGAACGGTTATACCAGAAAAGAATCCGAAAAAGAGAAGGAACAGGTCACCACCTACGCTCGTTTGCCATTCATGCTGGAGTAACTGACAAATTAAGAAAATCATTAGAGAAGAAGAATATCGGTGTCAGGTTTGGAACGGTTAGAAAAATCCAGCAACTACTACCGTATAATAAAGATAACCTGCCGAAACTCTCAACAAAAGGGTCTACCAAATTGATTGTTCATGTGGAAAGGTCTACATTGGTCAAACCGGACGCAACATAAAATGTAGATTAAAAGAACATCACCGAGACGCCAAGTCCAGAGCGGTAGATAAATCAGCAATCGCAGAACATCTACACGAAAAAGGAAAACACATCATCAACTTCGAGGAAGCTAAAGTTCTATCAAGGACTAACAACTACTACTCAAGGATAATCAGAGATTCCTTAGAAATTATGAAAAATAAAAAACTTCAATCGAGAAGATGGTTACCGATTAAGCAACACGTGGAAACTAACTCTTCACAAAAACAAAGAAAACAAATGTCACCACAAAATTAGTCATCACCAAACAGAAGATCAACCAACCATTGAAAACCAACCACCCGTCACTGATCGACATCAACCAACCGTAGCATCAGTCTTTAGAGTAACTTCTGAAGAAGCTAACAGAGAACGTAGGAAGGAAGGACGAACACGGCTCCACCCGGAAGATAATAATCTTATGGATTAGGTAATTTGAATGTCCCATTTCTTGATTTTTTGTTTATATCCCGGAAACTATGCGTCTTAGCGACATGACCACTCACTATAAAAAGAAATAAAGTTTTCAAGATATCCGCACTTACATTTTGGAAAAAAAAACCTTTAAATTATTTTTGTTTTTTTGACCTGATAACTCTTCAACAATGCACCCAAAAAATAAATGCCGGTTATAGGGTTATAGAGCATTAAATTATCTTTAATAATATATGCAGGGAATGTTGATGTTTTTAAGGTGGGTAACAAGGTATAGTTTTCCTTAAAAAAAAGTCAACGGAAAGAAGGGGGGCGGAAAATCAACCACATCTACTTCTTAATTAATACAAAACGTTGTCAATACTTATATTAAATCTAATGAAATCCTATTAATTACTTTTGGTAAAGGTGCTATATTGATCAGCCTTTTGCATCTTTTTTTTAAACAATCTCCTCAACAATAAAATATTTTATCAGCTGGTGTGAGTCCAACACACACCTCATGATACCAAACGCCACAATTAAGACATTGTCGCATATCATCAACTCGATCTTCTTTACAACCTGGACAGTACCAAGAAAGTTTATTATCGTGACGTTTTGGTTTAGATCCAGTAACTGACGCTGATTTTCGGTCTTTGTGTTAATCTTTATCATGGAAGATATTACCAGAAACATCTTCACTCTTGATGATGGTACAACATCTGTCATGTGGAATTCGTAGCATTGTTACCAAACAAATCTTTTGTTACATCTTGAGCCCTATAATTCAGAGACTTCTTGCGTAGAGCAGTCGCTGCAACTTTAAACTTAGGGGTTGGTAAAAATTTACGAATTTCACACGTGGTTAATTGATTGTCTAACTTATGTAGAGTTCCACCATTCGGATTGCTTTTTGAGAGCAAGGACAGTGGCAAATTCTTAGTATCTGTGCCTGACTCATCTGAATCTTCCACATTTGCAGTTGAAATTTGTTGTTCTCCCGATTCATCAGATAAAACAGCAGTATTCTCACAGTTTGTAAGATTTGGATCAGGAATAATATCTGGGTTATATGGATATAACCCTGTAGCTCTAAACCCATTCGAGATATTGGTAATAGTCATACATTTCGGACATATAGTGAAAGAATGACATTGAAGCTTGTCTTGTTAAAGGTTTCTTCGGGATGCTGACTGACGTATTTAATCAACTCTTAGTCTCAATGGTGCTCAAAGAAACGATAAACAGATTTATCCATGAACTGTAACTCGTGCGTGGTATTTGACGGAAGACAATATAAAGTAATGCCACATTCCTCAGTTTTCTCGACAATAGTAAAGTCCAGGTGGCATTTTGCACCATCAAATATGAGGAGACATGGCCCTGATGTTCTGTATTTATGCAAATAATTAATAAAGTTTTTGTTGTCATATTTCCTTTTAGCGTCATCTTCACTAGAGAGCCTGGAGGTAAATTATCTTGAAATTCTGGCTTTAGTCTCATGCCTTTGAATGAATATCATTGGGGAATAGCTGATCCTATAGCATCCGCAGCCTACAACAGTCACACTTTCAGCATGCTCATTCACTATTTGATGAACTCTTTTCTCCCTTTGGCTGTCAGAACTTCCTGCTGATCGTGCATAGATATGCGACAATTTTTTTCATCGATGTTGTAAATTCTTTCAGGTTTATGTTCAATTCCAAGTCTATCCAGCACGCTTTTGTATTTGGAAAAGTGATCGCCAACAATATCTTTATTTAATTTTTGAGCACGAGCTGGGTTCATCATCTGTGCTTTACGACGTGCTAATTCCTCGCGGCATTTTTGGCATCATTGAAGGTGTTTGGAATTTTCTTAATTTTACAGAATGAAAATGCCTGTACGCGCAACATCTTTCGAGTCTTCGGGACTCCAACATCAGCCAAACGTATGATTCTTCTGACAAGTACAGCTTGTTCTGTAGTCAATGTAGTCGACCGACCTAGTTTTTGTGTAGTCGAACCACTCGCTAGATGGTTGCGTAGAGTTCTTCTTGGGATGTTGTATTTGGCTGCAGCAGCATATGTAGATAATATACCCCTTTCTACCATTTAACAGAGTTTTCCATCTGTTGCAAAATCCATTGAGCCTTTTTTTGTTTGTGGTAGAAGCTGGTGATTCGTTTTCCATGATGTTACTGAAAACAAGGGTTTACTATTTTACTGTGATACTTTTCTATCTGACATAAAACATTGTCTTAATAAGGCCTGTACATGTGCTGTTATAAGGCCTATACTTTACCTTTATAGGCTTTATTAGGGCATGGCACATTACTAAACAAAACAACAATTATATGGAATACACAGAGTTACAGGTTTTTCACTTATGTGAGGAGATGGCTAAACGTATAATTATCCTATTGACAAAACACAGCACACCGTGTACGAATAAAAATAAAAATACTTACTGTTTATTCTGCCAGGATTTTATTAAAACAAGCGTGCGCTCCTACTAACATAAAATATAGAAGATGATCAGTACCTTACAGTACAGTACTCCATGGTGAACAAGAAAACATGTTCTTCCTGAATCACCACTTTGGTTTCCGGACCTGATGGTCATCAAGACCCTCCCGGATAATTAATGAATCGCTCTCAGCCGAGCGTGAGGAAATGTCAAATTTCGAAAAGCGTTATTATGCTGCACTAGCTACAGCTGAAAGTATCTTACAATCCAATTCTTCCATTTTTGAACCCAATCAAAGCGATTCTAACACTTCATCAAAAGGATTTGTAAAACTGCCTACAATTTCATTGCCTAATTTTTCGGGTAAGCCAGAAGAATAGCTAAATTTCAAAAGTATGTTTGTGCATTTAAATTATGACAATAAGGACCTTTCAGAAGTCCACAAATTCTATTATCTGCGAGCAGTCTTAACGGGAAAGGCCGCTAACATAATAAAAAAATCTGAGTCATAATTCTGAAGGTTATATTGCTGCCTGGAATTCTCTTCAGGATAGATTCAATAATGATTAAATAAAATATGTGTCTTACGACATCTGGTGTATAACAGGGACACGTGTGAATAGTATGAACTAAAAAAATGCCAACAGTAACGATTGTGTAAGTGTAAAAGCGTTATCTAAGCGATAGCTTTAATGCTTAAAACACGTAGCCAAGAAAGCCAAGATTAACTTGTACAGTAGCAGACACGCAACGAAAGAACACCTGATGCAGTATTTCGCCACAGTTAACTGTTGGCATTTTTCTTAGTTTATCAGGCTGCATCAGGTGTTCTTTTGTTGCGTGTGTGCTTCTGTACAAGTTAATCTTGGCTTTATCGACATACGTGTGTTTTAAGCATTAAAACTATCGCTTAGATACCGCTTTGCACTTGAACACACACAAGTCGTTACAGTTAACTGTTGGCATTTTCCTTAGTGGATAGGACATTAATTCATCATCATATTAAAGCCATGTTTAGCTCGGAATTAATCCATAAGAAATCCTCTGGTAAATTGCGAAACTTAATTGATTGTATCAAAATAAATCTGCAATCACTATAATCCTTAATTCAAAAGGAGTATCTTTGGGAGGCTATGCTCATCTACGTGATCATTTCTAAGTTGGATCCAATAACCATTCGCGAATTCGAAAATGGGGAAGAATCAAATACTCTTCCTAAATTTGATTCACTAATGCAATACATTAAAAAAAAAAGGCGGATGTAATGGAAGCTCTTGAGCAAAAAATTGAAAGCACGTAGAGCGACCAGAGCGAGTTGAAAAGGTTAGGGCACTGGTGACCGTTACGCCAAAATGCAGTTTATGAAGCAATGAACACCACCTAAATTCTTGCGAAAATTTCGCAATTCTTAGCAGCGACAAACGGATTGAAAAGGTTAAATCCCTCAAAGTTTGTTTCAATTGCTTTTACAAAGGTCACTTCACAACAAATTGTCGTTCGAAATTCAATTGTCAAAAATGTAGAGGTAGACATCATACTCTTTTACGCGTTTAAAGGGATCATTTAGAACCTACACCTAGCACTTCATTAGCTCAAGAATCATCACTTACTTTATGCGCCTTTGAGTCGCGACAACCGCAAGTATTGTTGTCAGCAGCATTAGTCACAGTTTTTGACAAAATCGGGGTACCTCACAAAATAAGGATCTTACTTGATTCGGGTAGTATGTCAAATTTGATTACTAGCGATTTATATAAAATTATTATTGTGAAAAGCATTTTTTACAAACCCACACCAGGGACAAGGATGGCAGATTTATTGTCACCATTTCTATTCAAAGTTTAGTAAGTTCAAAAGAATATGCGAAAAAACGCTTTTATAATTTAGAGCAAAAAGCTGTTTTCCAATACAGCAATGCGTCAGAAAAATATATTAGTTTAGGGCATATGGTACCGTCCACTCCTACCAATAACACAGAATTCTGGTGTAACCACAAAGCTTCGGGTAGTTTTTGATGGGTCGGCAAAAACCACTAATGGTGTATCACTAAACGATATTTAGATTGTAGGGCCTACTAAACAAAAAGACTTATTTTCGATACTTGTTCGTTTCTGTAGGTATCCGTACGCACTCTCTGCTGACATAGAGAAAATGTATAGGCAAGTGTTAGTTCATCTAAGCCTAAGGCAACGTTCTTTGCAGCGCATTTTGTTGAGAAAGGACTTTACAGAATCTCTTAAAAGGTATGAACTCCAAACTGTTACATATGGGACAGCTTCAGCTTCTTTCTTGGTTATTCGCTGTCATATTGAAGTTAGTTTAAGTTGCAAAGAATTGCATCCTAGTGTTTCTGACGTAATTCTAACAATTTTTACGTCAATCATCTGCTTACTGGAGCAGAAACAATTGAAAATGCTATTTATCTTGCAAAAACTCTTTGGAGGTTTCAACACAGCATGTTTCAACATCCGAAAATGGGTATCAAATGAAGCAAAGGTTCTTACCTATCTTCCATATTCATCCCATCGTTATAAATCTTGGCGAACACGATCATACAAAAACATTAGGAATGAATTGGTCGCCTTCTTCTGATGAGTTTGTTTTTACTATGTCAATACCTGTTTGTTAGCATTAACAAAAAGGCATATGCTTTCACAAGTTTTTGACCCTTTGAGTCTATTAAGCCCCGTAATAATATCAGGTAAAATTTTACTGCAGCAGTTATGGCTAGAAAAGGTCTCCTGGGATGAACAAATTTTAAAACCACTTTCTCAAAAATGGTTAGACTTTCTTAAGAGTATTAAATCTTTAAGCAATTTCAAAATTCCCAGATACGTTATTTACGGTTCGAAATTCAAAACGCAATTGCATGTTTTCTTCGATGCTTCTTCTAATGCATATGGTGGTTGCGTTTACATCGGAACCACAAGTGGTGACGGTAGTATCACCATAAATTTATTATGTTCAGCACCTTTAAAAACTTTGACCATTCCTAGGTTAGAGCTTTGTGTAGCGCTTCTTTTAGCAAAATTAGTTTACCAAGTGCTGCAGGCAATGGCTACTATCGTGTGACAAGTGCTTTTTGTGGTCTGACTCTACAATAGTTTTAAGTTTATTAAAAACATTTGTTGCCAATAGAGTGTGTCAAATTCAAAACCTTACAGAAGGTTTTAACTGGAGGTATGTCCCTACTGATACAAATCCAGCTGACTTACTATCCAGAGGTGTACATGTTTCGGAAATTTTGGACAATTCATTTTGGTGGAAAGGCCCTGGGTGGCTCACAAAGTCAGAAACGCATTAGCCTGTTAATCCTTCAATTTCTAAGACTTCACTTGAAGTTAAAAACACTACACACGTAAAGGCTACCTTTTCGCGTTTTTCGTTATTTGCGAAATTCTCTGATTTAAACAAGCGTAAAAGGGTACTAGCTTATTGTTTAAGATTTGAACACAATTGACGCGCTGCTTCTGCAAATAATAGAATAATGGGATTTCTTTCTTTCAAGGAGCTTCATAGGGTAATGATGTTACAAATAAAATTTCCCAAAGAGAATGTTTCTCCGAAGAAGTAGAAGGCCTACTAAAAGAGAGTTTAAACTTATAATACGTTTACATCCCTTTTTAGATAAACGTGAATTTCTCAGGGTTGGCGGTTGTTTACTAAATTCAGATTCGTCATATGGTGTTAAACATCCTTTGCTACTTTCAGCAAAGCATTCGCTTACCAAACTCATTGTAGAGCGAGAACATAAACGTTTACTTCACGCTGGTCCTCAGTTACTGTTTGCTTGAAGAAATGTATACTTTAAACAAGCAGATTGAGGCAGTTATAAATTCGCGTCCCCTTGTTCCTCTTTCTGCAGATCCTAACGATTTAGAAACCTTGACGTTAACATCTATACCTGACGCTGACTTGATTGCTGTACCTGTCGCACGGTTAGCCAGCTACCAAATGGTGGAAAAAATAATTCAAGACTTTTGGAAACGTTGGAAGACTGAATACCTGACAGAACTTCAACAACGGACTAAGTGGTCATCCGCCAAGGAGGTTCTAAAAATAAGCGACCTTGTAATTATCAACGATGAACTGCAAAAACAACCACTTTGTTGGAAATTAGGTCGTGTTTAAACGCTTCATCCAGGCCGCGATGGCATCAGTAGAGTAGCTACAATTCCCACATCTACCGGAGTTTTTAGAAGACCATTTTCTAAACTTTGTGCATAAATAATTTTCGTTCATATTCATGCTAAGAACTTCATAAGTTGTAATACAGTCCGCTCAAGTAAATAAATTTTTTAGTTTTAGAGTACTTTGTGCTAGTTTCACCAGCGCATAGAAGGACAATTATGGAATCCAGATTGTCGCCGAAACCACAACTAAACAATGTGATTTCACTTCTCACTTACATCTTGTGTAGGTAAAATTACACGAAAACCCATTTCATCTCACTTTCAAGAAACAAGAGGCATCAACATCTGCTCAGCTTGAAACATCTGTGCTCCGATCTGCATTACCCAATTCGATTTCAAGAAGAATTGTTTCAATCAACATGTAACTAGGAAGAGTAAAGACAAAAGAAGGTTCAGGATCAAGTTTTCATTGGAGGCTAGAACTTTAAACACTGCAGGTCAAGAAAGTGGAATTGCAACCGACATATTACAAGAATTGATGATGATCCCAAATAAACGTACTAATCCTAAACCTTATGAAATCCTGTGGTAGACGGGTAGATGCTGCCAATAACTACAAGACAATTCATCGCAGGAAATATGTGAAACACAAAAAAATCGTTGATAGTAACGTTCAATCAGCCGTTGTACTGGAAAACGAGAGAGATGCATTATTATCAAAATCCGTTATTAGCTTGATGGTTTCCACTTAGAAATGCCCTGCTTGGGGGGCATAGAATATCTCATGTCTGCAAGTGCCTATATACTTGTGATGCAAGGCCATGCAAGGGCTGTAAGAAGCCATCCGCTTGCAACATTGATTTTGGAAGGCGTCCGGTTGACTAAAGATAAAGTAAATTACATCAAAAACATGACAATGAGTTTTATGGATAAGCCCTTCTTTTTGCTTGCATTAAACCCAAACACTCACCTCAAAGCATTGTCGGAGAAATTTGTAAAAGAATGGTAAGCGTTATTCACAAATGCCACTATCACTTCGTTGTCGATTTTTACCCGAAGATAAGACACTGCCGCGTAAGCTTCCTGACTTGCATCCACAAACAAAGAGTAGGGCGGAAGTTTTCTAGCTTGTAGTTGTAGCACCGTGGAATTCGTATTTCTTAAATTTGTGGCAGCTGGGATATTCAAACCTTCCAGTCGGTATACACTTCATCTGTGATTTCATCGTCCCAGCCCGTCTTGTAACGCCACGTCTGCTGCAACAACATCATGCCTTTAACTTTAAAAATCATTTATGAACCCTAGAGGATCATAAAGGCTCATCACTAGTCTACACATTTCTTTTTCGTAAGGCGACAACCAATCCCTTGGCGTCTTCCTTAACTTTATTGAATTTAGCCCGAAAGGAAAATGCGTCTTCTTCTGGGTCCCACCAAAGTCCGAGCACCCACTTTCAGATATGGGATAGACGACTTCTCACTGAAATCTCTGGCACCTTGGGCTCACAGGATCAGGAGGGATTTTCTCAACACTTCACCTCGAGTTTGAGGTCCATTTTTTCACATGAAAATTGAGCTTGTTTGTTTATCCATGTACAACTTGTAACAATCGTCTTCCGTGGACGCTCCACTGAGCACGTCGCCCACGTAAAAGTCTTCGGTTATCACGCGGTAGGCCTGGGATACTTATCCTTGTACTCCCTCAGCATTCGTATTTTTACGTAGATGGCGGATGCTGGTGATGACGTTGCTCCGAAAATCATGACGTTCATCTCGAACTCCGTTGGCTCCAGTGCTAAATCACCATCTCTCCATAAAAACCTCTGACCAGGCCTATCTTCTTTATATGTTGACTCGGTGGAACATATCTTTAATGTCACCTGATATGACATACGGATGCCTTCAGAAGTTCCACAATACTTCGGTAAAGGGTCGAATGTTCTCCAAACCCCGTTAGGTCTACGTATTTTTATAGGAACGATCCGTAATGGTCCACTTGCCTCTTCGATATATGTTCCTGCAGTTAGGCCTTCTTCGCCTGGGGCTGAATTAGGTTGACTACTTGCACTCCCTTTATCAGTTGCTGCAGTTTCTCTCTTTGTCTCTTTCGATTTTGGTTTTGGTGGGTTGTGCAGCATTCGGTGGCGTAATTCTTCACAACCGTTTATGCCACATGGGGTCTTTAAATTGCATTTGCTGTAGAATTGTTTTCCGTCAAGGCAGCAGAAGCATATGCCTTCACTTCGCAATAATGCCTTCTTATCCACGACAGACCTTTTCTTAAACAACCAACATTTCTTCAAGGCGTGCTTTTCTTTTCTGCAGCATGGATACATTGTAAGTTCGGTACATTGATTCCGTCGGAGATCTTAGGATTCACCATCTTACAGGGCATTTTTTTCTGCATGGTGATTCACTCCTCAAAAGCATTCCAAGTTTTTCTTACGGTTTGGGTAAGCTCGATACATATTATCCATTCTCTGCATGGAGGTAGTTTTTCTGTTAATTTGTTCAGTAAGTGAACATTATTCATATAGTCATCCTGGTGATGTCCTCGAATACTGATCACTAGCGTTTGTACTGCTCTTGCAAACTACACGATTGACTCAGGTTTGTTCAGTTTGAGATCCTTAGTTGAGTCTGCTTGGCAGATCAACGTCTCAATTATTAACTCTGGACGCTCAAACTCCAGCTTCAGTGTCCTCATTATCCCATCAAGGTTGGAATGACTGAACAGCAACTTGACGGACTCCAAGATTTCGCCTGTAAGAGCTTTCCTGACCTTTTCAAACAACTTACTCGGTTCCATTTTCGAATTCTTCATGGACTTGTACTGGGCTCGGAAGTTTGTTCAATCATCAGGTTTCCCACTAAACTGTGATAGTTCACGTTCCCTTGTTGTTTTCACGATCACCTGCTGTGTCCCACGGAATGACGCCAACGCCTGAATTAACGCTGCCATTGTGTCTTCTCTTTGTCAGATAGAGGATGAGGAAAGTGAAATACTACTCCGGTCATCGTCTTGAAAATTGTTTCTTACTTGACCTCTTCCGATCTCAACCGGATCTAGTCTATAATTTATTTTTGTACGTATTAGGGGCGACACTTTTGTGGCCACATTTACTACTGTTGCTTCTTTTGAGCCAGCGGCAAAGGGTTCTTCTGTATCATTTTTTTGCAAATGCTTAGTAATGTTAGTAACTCTAATTACAGTTTTCAGGCATGCATTTTGAACATCTTTTGTTATTAACTTTATTGTAGTTTAGAAATTAGTATTGGTTTTAGTTGTAAATTTTGTAAAAATTGTTGGTAGCATTTCTATTTTATTCTGTATTTATTAGGTTAAGAACTTCCTTTAAGACAAGGATAATTAAAGAGAGATGGTTGTTCTACCACCTAGGATTTTAAGAAGTAACTGTTAGTTAGATCAGTAAGACACCCAAGAAAACAAAACTAAATAGAGGATTCTACATTTTTTAGTGATTTTTATGAATTGTTGTTTCACTGTGTTGATCTAACCAACAGTTACTTCTTAAAATCCCTAGATTGGTAGAACAAACCATCTCTTTTTAATTATCCTTGTCTTACAAAGGACAACGCTATTTGACCACTATATATTCACAAACAATAATAGTAAACTGTTATTTTTTGACAAATATATCATGTCCAACTCAAATTGGCAAACATTTACACACATAATTAATACTGTGCATATAAAACGAAAATATCTCAAAAACTAATAATTTTGGGCATAGAAAATGCTTAACAAAAATATAAATAAAACAATAGTACTTTTCAATAGTGATATAAAATACAGGTTGAACCATTAAAAAAAACTGAGAAAATAATGAATTGTTGTTTTGACTCACCCTGTAATCTATTTAACGAATATTTACAAACTCAATCATTTTTATAAAATTTGACAATTATTATAAAACTACGACAGATCATTGTTCTTGTAGTCCTTTGAAGTTACACAGGGCAGTGAACTTGTTACGATTTTCATGGAAATGTGGTTATAACTTTTGAAATACCCTGTATAACAATATTTTTGTAATGAAGAAGTAAAGCGAATTTCAAATTCTAAATTAAAATATAGTGTGTTTTTAAAAAATGTAACCTTTGGTGTGGCTTAGTTTCTAAGTAAGTCAACGTGGTTTTAATACTCTCAAGATCATTAATGTCATGTTTCTGATATGTCACCGGGACCAGAGACACAACCACACATAAATGTTGTTACGTTTAGCGCATTTAGCAACAATAATAAAAAATTCTATAATACAATTTTACAATTAAGTGCTTCCTTAGTGTATTCTTTTGTCGTACATATACAACAATTAACGAATGCAGTCCCGGTATTAAAAACATTATTACCGGTATAAAAATTAATCACATTTGCGGCCACTGAGACCAGGCTCAGGTACCAAAGTAAATATATTTAGATAAATAAACAAAAATTGATTACAAAATAGAATCACATTTTTTTCTTTTTTAATTCATCAACATGAACAGTCTTATACTGTAGGATCTTGCCACCTTTCCTCACATGCCCGGTTGTAACTTTAGGTTCAATGTTCTCTTTAAATTCTACCTTCTTGTCTTTTTTTCTTAACCTAACACTGCTCTTATCATCAGCTTTGAAGCAGTCACTTACAACCAGTTCTTTGATTTCTGATGTATTCTCCTATAAACCAATTCTGTATAAAACATGCCTACAAAAATAGATCTGTTAGTACTTTCACAACCTCGACGAGTTCCTCATTATTTTCTTTAATCTGTTTTGCAATTTCCTTCTTCTGGTGGGCGATCTCTAAAATTTTTTCCCTAACATCCATCGACTTCAACTTCATGACTCTGAATTCACAATAAGCTTGTTCCATCGCATCATCTTCATACTTCCTTTAAACCATGGTAGCTTTATAAACATTTCAACTTAGGACATATACTCACTTGTGTTGAGCACACAATTTCTCATAAAAATAACCGATGTCCCCCTTTAGCCACTTCCTTAAAAGCACTTCTTTCTCCAACACAAGTTGTTCCAATCGTTTGCATAGACGTTTCAAAGTCTTAATGTAAACACTAAAAGAAGTTTCCGTATAACCATTTACTTTCATCTAAACTTACTTGTAATTAAAGCAACTTTTTTCAAGATCTTGTTGATATTCAGATAGTTGTATTTCGATAACTTCTTGTAAATCAAATTTCAAACTGCACAATCTCATTAAAGGAAGTCTGTTACCATCAACTTGAGCTACTAAATTCTCACAATATTTCTTCTCAAAAAGCAACTTTTCCATCAACTCTTGTCGCCTACAATATAAAGCATTTAACTATAGCAATAAACAACTCTTATTTACATACGGGTTATAGACTTCATCGAAAACTGACCGCCCCTTTGAAGCGGTCTTAGCATCTGTTAAAATTTTAATGTTTCCCAATTCTTCAACTTCTTTGAGTTCTAAAGCTTCAAACAGTTTACATTTTAAGTCAGATTCATACTTCGACACTTTCTCCAGTTGCTGTTGTACTAAATCGAGTTCTTTGTTCAAATCTTTATGAGAACGGTACATGTTTTCCAGCAATTCCCGCTCAACTTTAAGTTCCATTCGCTTATCTTCATGTTCTTGTTCTAAAGTTATATTGTTGATCGAGATATCGAGTGTCGAAGCAACATGTTGTATTTCGAGATTAACACGTAAAATATCGGATCTGAGTTTTTCGATTTTTAGTTTGCGTTCAGAGACTTCGGAAATAAATGGCTGCATACTTGCTTTTGTCGCGGCGCAAACGTTGTTCAATTTTTTTTGGGCTTCGCTACATGCGGCATCCTTTTTCAGTTTTTATCTTCTGCAGCTGATCTTTGATGTTGCGCCAAATTGGAATCTAAAGTCGATTTCCGATTTTTCAATTTTGTGACTTCCCCGTTTCTTTCATTAATCGATTTTCTTAAAGTTAAAATGCGCGATTTTAATTCGTCCATTTCTAACGAATTATTGTCATTTATCTATAAAAATTATCACAGAAGAATGTCGATAGTTGATTCGACCGTTACTTTTCAAAATTTGCGCATTAGCCGGTAAAAACGGATCCTACTATAAAAACATGTAACTGCAACGATTGAAAATTATTTTCTGATGCAATTGTGCCTGAAAAAATCGTTTATAAATTGAAAGTTAACCTAAAGCACGGAATTAATGTGAAAAATGATAATGATGTATAAATTAAATTGTATTCGGAAGGTAGATGACGCTACCTACAGAGTTTTAAGTTCGTGTGGTTTTGGTTCCGTAAAACGCTGATAGATTTCGATAAAAAGTGCGAGTTTGAAAATCGCGGCTTACTTCCAGTGGCGTAACTAACGAGGAGGCAAAGGGGGCAAGTGCCCCGGGCTCATAGGTCGTGCATTCTTATTGTAACTTTGTACTAAATGAAAATTGCAATTTTTTAATAATACCTAATTTGAAAAAAAAACAATAGGTACAACTTGGAAAATATGTGAAAGTAAAATTAATGATTGTAAAACATTATTCGGGGGAAATTCAAATGAACACAGAACGACAGAAACACTGAGAAGGTATGTTTGTTTGAAAATCTCAGATTTGAAATCCGAGAATTATAAACAATGTACACTCGCACCGGGCTAGTCATATAACATAAGATGAATTCTCGATTTTGTTTGCTTGGAGGTTTTTTTCATTCAGTCGGTCAGTTTGTTACGGACTTTTCATAAAAGTGGTTAAAAATCGAGTTCAAAACGCTAATTACGCCTGTTGGATTTCAAGACTAGTAAAAATTCGGCTGATCCTAACGCTTAAAATAATTGCGTTAGTAGTGCTTTGTATTTACGAGTTTACGACAAAGTAATTAATAATATCAGTTATAATAATTTAAGTTACCGTATATTAGTCCGTAGTGAAAAATACTATCATGATTGTGTAGTTATTTATTATAAAAGGTAAAATTTTTGGAATTTTTTTTTACTCTCATACAATTTTTCTTCTTTGTGAAGTTGCTAAAGACAATACAGTACATCACACAACAAAATATAAACATTAACAATACATATTGTCATTATGAATAAGCAAACGTAAAAAGCAAAAGACTTAAAATCAAAAATCAGTAAATCCATCGAAAGTGTAGTGGTTATTTTTAAAACTGCTCAGCCCTTTCAGTCGTCATTGAGTGTATGTGATTCCCTTGAATTAAACGAAGGACAGGGAGCATTTGACAATTCTGATAATGTTCATCATCTACAGAAACTTCAGGAACCTACTCCTTCTTCTTCTACGTCCATTAGTTCTATTGAAAAATGTGGAATTTGTTGAAACTGAAAAGTTAATATCTACACAGTTTCAAACGGACTTTGCCAATTATCACGCAAAATTATTAACAAGCGAAGATAAACATTTCATCGTGAAATATGGTCCGTCTCGACCTGATGGGCTTTGTTTTGCATCAGCTTTATTACTTTGTAAACAACTAAATCAGGATTAAACATTGAAAGATCATGGTTGTGTTACTCTCAAACAATCGACAAATGTTATTACCAACCATACTGGCTTTTTGGCGACAGAGATTTTTGACATAAGGAATGGTCAGTAACGGGTTTTTGCGACTGGAAACATACAAGACGTGGAACTGAAAGACTTGAAAATCAAATTCGACAAGAAGAAAGTTACTGGAGACAGGTTTTGAATCGGGTTATTAATCTTGTCAATAGAAAACATAGGTCATAGAGAAGGCAAAAATAGTGAAAACAGAGGAAAATTTATCGCAATTATAGAGCTGCTCAGCAGATATGATCCTGTACTTTCTTAATTACTTCGCAAACCTAAAGGCACTGCCAAGTATTTAAACAGAATGAAATTATTTCGGAGCTTATAGCAGAAAAAATTAAATATGATATTTTAGTTATATTGCTGATTCAACCGAGAATATATCTAAAATTGATCAGCAAAGTCATGTGTACCGCTCAGTTAATATTGAGTGTGACAAAAATAAAGTACCTATAAAGATATCAATTCATGAAAGTTTTGTTGGATTTGAAGAAATGCAAGGTCAAAGTAGTGCAGAAATGGAAGAAGAAGAAATACACAAATTTTGAACAAAATAATCTCAGAAGCATTGGATTTGATGGTGCACCTAACATGAGTGGTGCTTATTCTGGGCTTCAAGCTCGAATAAAACGTGTTCAACCTCTGGCTACATATGTGAATTGTGCAGCTCATAATCTAAATTTGGTGGTAAATGATTCCGTCAAAAATATTGTAGAAATTCGAAACTTTTATGATAAATTACATAGTCTGTATTTCTTTTTTGGCAATAGTATTAAGAGATGGTCATAGTTAAAATCTGTTAATGTATCTTTAAAAAAAATTGTGCTCGACTTGTTGCTCATCGCGAGACAGTTGCCTATCGGCGCTGAATCTATTATACCCAGACGTTTTCACATATCCGTCCGGGTAGATGCAGTCAGAAATATTCGTGGAATGGTTTAAACATTTTATAAAATATTCCAAACCTACAGCTAAAGAGCGGATTTTATTAATTTTTGACGGACATGCTACACACATCATTAATCTGTAAGTGATGATTTTGGCAAAGGAAAATAATGTTGATATTTTAGTACTACCTCCACACTGCACTTGGATGTGGCGTTCATGTTCCCTCCTCAGCTTACTATGAGCAGGCTGTAAGAATATGGCTGAGAGAGCATCCTGGTAAAGTGGTCACTATTTAAGGAATTTGACCTCTTTTTGGTGAAGCATATCTAAAGGCAGCCACCTTAAAAATGCAATTTCAGGCTTCAAAAACCTGCATATACTCTTTTCCAACGGGTTTCACTTAGTAGTGAAAACCAATCTACAACGTCAGCTACAGAAACAATCAATCGTTTGTTTTCTAATGATAGCCAACCTACAACATTAGCTGCTGAAACAATGCTTTGTAATGAGAACCAATAAGCTACTACATCTACTTCTTCAATCCGCCTTAAAAGAACATTTCCAAGAATTGAAATTGTTTTACCTCATAACATTTTACCTATACCACATGTGGACAGCAAAAATAATGAAATTGCAAAGGGGTCAAAAAAGCTTAAGGGTCGTAAAGGTGAAACCGTTGTAGCTACCAGCACACCTTTTATGGACGTACTCAAAAGAAAAATGAACAAAAAAGAGAAGAAGTAACAAGAAAATAGAGATAAAATCAGAAAAATCACAAAACAACTACCTATTTGCCTCAGATACTGAGAGTGAAACGAGCTTTAAATTAGACGACAGTGATTCTGAGAAGACCTTTTCAGATGGAAAAACTAAGAACAAAATAGTTACTATCTTATCAGAAATGATAGATGAAGGAATTTGTGTTGTGATCCAGTATTTTTCTAGGGCTACCCTAAAGAAATTAGGGACCTTGTGCCTGAAAAAAGGAAATTAAGCAGAAAATAGCACCAAACAAGGGCACCAATAAATAAAACCGCCTTGAACAACTCCACTCAACAATTAAAGAGAGAAATCCTACCCTTCAAGAAAAGAAAGTTGGGCCAGGAACAATCAACAAAAGGCAATTAGATTTGCAGGATACTTGGAACTGATCTTCCAATCAAATGCCGGAAAAGACCCCTAACCAAGACAAGATGAGGATCTTGAGATTAAATCTACCACTCTAAAAGAAGTTTTGAAAGGAATTATAAAGAATATTAAGCCAAAAAAGCACCAGAATTTGAGCAAATCACAGGAGAAATTCTAAAACAGCTTCCAAAGAAAGCAATAGTAAAATTGACTCATCTTATTAACGCTACACTTACATTAGGGTATAAGATATGTTCCTAGATATAGGAAATAGAGGAACTAGTAATAATAATCTTTTAAATCAGAAAACCGACCCGTGAAGCGTCGCCATATAGACCAACTTCTTTTGCTGCCAGTATTCTCAAAACTGTTTGAAAAGATTCTTTTGAAAAGACTAAAACCAGTTATAGAAGAAAAAAACTTAATCCTATTGCATCAATTTGGCTTCAGAGAAATTACAGATATTATTGAAAAGTCTCTGGGGGAACTTCAATAAGAACTGCAATCCAAGGTGGAACAGCATATTCCGAAGGATGAATGGCTGAGGGATCAAACTCACTTTCTAATATGCGATCTCTGAATACCAGGTGCCCTCCAGAGTATATAACTTTATCCGGTAAAAGAGTTTGCCGGATGGACTATTTAAATCCTCACTTACTCGTGAGAACAAAATGAACCCTGAAATTAAAATAAAAACAAACAAAATGAAGGTGGATAACCCCTCAAACCAAAAACCTAAACTTAAGGCTTGAAGGCTGGCGAAAGCAGCGCCTCAGGGCCAGAAGGGGTGGTAGAAATATATATTCTTGGAAGTACTGGAGCATTTGATAAGTATTTAAAAGAAATTAGAGCTTCTCTTCCAGACAGTCGCTTAGTATTATATGAAAATGAAATCGTTCTACTCGATGCTCCACTCGACACCAGCAAATTTAACTAAAAAGCTTAACACAATAAAGTTACCAACCTACCAGTGCTGCTTCGAGAATAAATATAGGTACACTATGCCCTACATGGACATATCAAACACTTCTGCAGGCTTTCGACACTCAAGTAGTTAACTGCCTCCAAGTTGTTTTTAATACTCAATCTTGGCAACAAGAATGTCTTGTTGTACGTGGGGATGGCCTGGGATTTACTAAGATTCTCGATCTAGCAATACCTAATTTTTTATCATCACTGTACATGCCGATGAAAGAAGTGGGTTTCATTCTTCAATCTTCCCTTTCCTTCGTACAAGACATAAACCAAAATGAAGAAGAGATGCTTTGGTGTAACGTCTCGGAGTGTGAGTTACCGTAGGTGTCTTCCCGCAGCAATCAGAAATCTTGAATCAAAAATTTCCAAGTCCAAGAACTGGTTACTCAATAATGCTTCTAGCTGTAACTACACATAAATCAGAAGCTCAGTTAAATGCTCTTCCATCTGTAACAGCTGGCACCTTTCTAAATACTATACAATAGAACTGTTGTAGAACTGCGCCTTGGATGTCGATTATTCGACCCATTTCGTTGTGTATCTTTTGCACAAACAAATTGTTTTGGCTATCATTGTCTAAGCTCTACGATATCAGCCAGAAGATTTCGCAATTCTCTTTTGAACGAAACAATTCGCATAGTGCTAGTTTCTGCTGGTACTCCTACCATATTAGAACTCTCTGGTCTGTCTCGGGCAAACGGCAAACGACTAGATGATATGTCCCCGTCAGCATGGAAGCTTGGTCATGCGGTTGTTGCGTAGACACTCTAGCATGTAGTTATGTCACATTCACATGTTCCAACCCTAGATGGGCAGTAAACAGTACCCACTGAGAAAAGGAAACAGGAAAATATTCTTCTCTTCATCCACTTTTTTTATTCCTTTCTACCGGGTACAAAACCTTTGGTGCGTGGAGTGAATAGTGTTTTAAATTTTTACGTGATGTTAGTATACGACTACAGGAAGTTACGGGTAAATATAGGTCCATAAAATTCTTGAGACAACGAATAAGTGTGGACATTCAAAGAGGGAATGTGTGGTGTACTACCACTAGTCCCAGTCTTGATATTTTAATTATTAACTACGATACGTAAAGGATTAAATGATCACTATAAAAAACTATAGTTTAGTAAATGCACAATTTATTTGCTTAAAATTTTCAAAACTCCAATGTTTAGTATTACATGTAACGGTGCATGAAGTAAGGCATCATCGTCATAGGTTTCATATTATGATACATAATCATCCCCCAACGATCCATGTCGTAGGTTTTCATGTATTGAAATACAAAGTGACAGAAACTTTCGAAGCGCATGAAAACATCTCTCCACATCATTTCAAATCCAACGCAGCAGTTGTCACACATCATCCATCTTTCCATGCAGTTGAGGAACATTTTAAAGCATTCAGTACACTCCATTTTCATTTTGTAAGTATTGGTGAACATACCGTAGTTGAGGCAGCGTTCGAGCATCATTTTGCATTTTCTCAATTCGACGCAAACTTCATTCATCATAGAATTGTCGCATTTGTCACCAAAGCACAACTAAAAATTAATTGTTACTATTAGTAAAATAATCGAGCGAAGCAAATTATTTTTCTACCTTTTCAATAGTATAATCAACAACGGTAATAAACTTAGGGATCCAAACCATCATCATATCTTTAGTCATATCGGTATGCTTAAAGAATAACATAAGGTTTTTGAACATTTCCATGTTAGGACTTTCCATCATAGATAAGCTGCCTCGGTACATAGTACTTCCGCATACGGTTTCGTAAAAGCCCATAAAACGCATGCAGATGTCTTTGCAGATCATATCGAAATTGACGCAGCAGTTGTCGCACATCATCCATTTTTCCATGCATTTGAAGAACATCTTGACGAATTCGCAACATTCCATTTTCATCTTGTACATGTCGTTGAAATTTTCGTAGCTGAGGCAGTGTTTGAGCATCATTTTGATGTTTTAAGTTCCATGCAGATTTCGCGCATCATATTATCGTCACATTTGTCACTTGCGCACAACTGAAAACATCCAGTTATTGTCTAGTTAACAGTAAAGAAATTAGAAGGTTACCTTTTCCATTGTGTAGTCGATAACCATCATGAATTTGTGCATGCAGGCCATTATCATGTGTTGGCTCATGTCGGTAGTTTTGCAGTAGGTGATAAACTTTTGGCAGAGGAGTTTAAAATGCATAAAGAAATCTTTGTTGGTTATGAAGCTAGTCATCATGTGTTTACCCATCATGTGTTCATCGATCATATGTCCTCCCATCATGCGTTCCCCATCATGTGTTTGCTCATCATACGTCCATCCATCATGAGTTCGCCCATCATGTGATCGCCCATCATGTGATCGCCCATCATGTGATCGCCCATCATGTGATCGCCCATCATGTGGTCGCCCATTATGTGTTGGTGCATCATAGGTTTGCTCATCATGCGATTGTCCATCATGCTCATCATCTCTTTGTTTTTATTTATTATGTGCCTGCTCATAAAATTACTAAACTCCATACCCATGCACTTAGTAACCATCATCCGAATATGCATAAAGACATCTTGGTGCATAAACCTAAGAAGGAATTCTTCGTGCATGCACCATTTCTTCAAATCCATACAGAACATCCGAACGCATTTGACGAAGTCCATTTTCATTTCGCTTTCATGAACGCACTTAAGCATTTTCTTGCATTCCATTTTGATCTCTTTGCAAATCATCACGCAATCTACGAAAATTGTATCGGTGCAAGCGCTGCATTCGAATTTTTCGCAAAGCATGTCCATGAACATTATAAACTTTTGTAGACAACAAATCATCATGTCCTTATCCATGTCTTTGTGTTCCAAGTATTGGCAGAAGTTTTCGAAGAACATGAATATATCCTTAGAGTCGTCCATAGTCATCATTTCGCTGCTCATATAACGTGGCACACCAGCGAAAGCAGCCTAATTTAAAAATAAAATTATCAAAACATTTAAAAATCCTTAATACACTTACTTGAAAAGCCACCGCAGCTAAAAACCAAATCGCAAGCTTTGCCATGTGTGCAAGTCTTCACCGATTCGAAGAGTGTCTATTGGATCCACGCGTCGCCTTTTTATACGAAATTCAATTAACTTTTCTTACGAAATGAATTTTATTTTAGGCGAGAAATCTGACACCAATTAATATTAATTATAAAATTGGATAAAATATTTTCAATTATCTGTAAAGGTTTTCGAAGAGATGACCTTTCGTAGATTATCTTAACCCTTCGCGACAGAGCGCTCACGCAATGGCGTAATAATAAAATGAAGGTATTGTAAGTATTTTTTAGATTAGGAATTGCACCTGCAGTCACTGTGGTATTAGATGTTTCTGTTCTAAAGGTTGAAAGCTGATGGTCAAAAAGCATATCGGCTTCATTTTCTTATCATGTTTTTATTATTAAATAATTAAATTATTAATGTTGAGTTTATCATCAAAATAACTGTTGCAACGCACCTTTCGTAACGTAAAATTGAAGCCATCAGATTTTTATGTATAGTTTTCTTAATCATTTTATTATTTTCTATGCCTGTTTTTTCAACAAAGCTGGTATTTCTACTTAAACATCAAAAATCAATGTTGAATTTAACTTTTAATTTCCATCCATTGTTTCTAACTTAGATTTTCCAAAAAAAAATGAGTCGGTGTTAGTTCTGAAATTTGTGAAGTTTAAAAAACAGCTCATTGAGGTCTTTTCAAAAACACAAAAAATTGAGGAAACGACTTGTATCAATCTTATGGAAAGCATCCAATTTTTGTGACTTTTTTATAAATGTGAGTCAGAATTTTATGAAAAAATAAGGTCTTGTAAAAGTTTCTTAAAAACGTAAGCCATACGTAACAATTGAATCTGAGGTTTATGTTGAAAAAGCAATGCATAGAAAATAGGAGAGTAACTAAGAAGTATTTGATTTGGGGAATCGTCTAGGACAAGTAACAGGAGAAAATCGTTCAAGATCTGCCTTAGCTCAGCGGATAAGCCTTGCATTCGGCATGGAAATAGTTAGGCACTCTTCCTTCAAACTTTTCTCTCGATAAAGTTTATTAAATATAATTCACAGTGTTATTTTTAAAGACTATGTTCTTCGTCTTTCGTTTCTTGTTTATAACTGAAGGTGGTTGTTGTTGAAAACAGGAAATTACTAAGAAAACTATACATGAGATAAAAAGTTTTTGCCGATTCTACTTATTCATTCTTCGCTTTTTCATACAAATTTTTCGTTGCGAAAGGTGCGTCGCAACACTTATTTTGATGATAAACCCGACTCTAATAAAATAAAAACGGGATAAGAAAATGAATTCGTTAGTGATTTTTGACCATCAGCTTTCAATCTTTAGAACCAAACATCTAACACTATAGCGAGGTGCAATAATCTAAAAAGGAATACTTACAATCCGTCCTTCATTTTATTTACCCCATTGCGTGTACTTTTGTTGTCGCGAAGTGCGTTAAGATAATTTACGAAAGGTCATATTTGAGAACCGCAACAGATAATCGAAGATATTTTATGATTTATGTTAATTGGTGTCAGATTTCTCGCCTAAAATAAATTTTATTTTGCAAGAAATGTTAATTGAATTTCGTATAAAAGGGCGACGCGGGGATCCAATAGACACTCTTCGAATCGGTGAAGACTTGTGTAGACATGGCGAAGCTTGCGATTTGGTTTTTAGCTGCGGTGGCTTTTCAAGTAAGTGTTTTAAGACTTTTTAAATGTTTTGTTAATTTTGATTTCTAAATTAGGCTGCTTTCGCTGGTGTACCACGTTATATGAGCAGCGAAATGATGACTATGGACGACTCTAGAGATGTATTCATGTTCTTCGAAAACTTCTGCCAATACTTGGAACACAAAGACATGGACAAGGACATGATGATTTGTTGTCTACAAAAGTTTATGATGTTCATGGACATGCTTTGCGGAAAATTCGAATGCAGCGCTTGCACCGATAAAATTTTTGTAGATTGCGTGATGGTTTGCAAAAAGATCAAAATGGAATGCGAGAAAATGCTTAAGTACGTTGATGTAAGCGAAATAAAAATGGACTTCGTCACATGCGTTCGGATGTTCTGTATGGATTTGAAGAAATGGTGCATGCACGAAGAATTCCCTTAGGTTTATGCACCAAGATGTCTTTATGCATATTCGGATGATGGTTACTAAGTGCATGGGTATGGAGTTTAGTAATTTTATGAGCAGGCACATGATAAATAAAACAAAGAGATGATGAGCATGATGGACAATCGCATGATGAGCAAACCTATGATGCACCAACACATAATGGGCGAACATATGATGGGCGAACACATGATGGGCGATCACATGATGGGCGAACACATGATGGGCGATCACATGATGGGCGATCACATGATGGGCAAACACATGATGAGCGATCACATGATGGGCGATCACATGATGGGCGAACTCATGATGGATGGACGTATGATGAGCAAACACATGATGGGGGAACGCACGATGGGAGGACATATGATCGATGAGCACATGATGGGTAAACACATGATGACTAGCTTCATAACCAACAAAGATTTCTTTATGCATTTTAAACTCCTCTGCCAAAAGTTCATCACCTACTGCAAAACTACCGACATGAGCCACGACATGATAATGGCCTGCATGCACAAATTCATGATGGTTATCGACTACACAATGGAAAAGGTAACCTTCTAATTTCTTTACTGCTAACTAGACAATAACTGGATGTTTTCAGTTGTGCGCAAGTGACAAATGTGACGATAATATGATGCGCGAAATCTGCATGGAACTTAAAAACATCAAAATGATGCTCAAACACTGCCTCAGCTACGAAAATTTCAACGACATGTACAAGATGAAAATGGAATGTTGCGAATGCGTCAAGATGTTCTTCAAATGCATGGAAAAATGGATGATGTGCGACAACTGCTGCGTCAATTTCGATATGATCTGCAAATACATCTGCATGCGTTTTATGGGCTTTTCGAAACCGTATGCGGAAGTACTATGTACCGAGGCAGCTTATCTATGATGGAAAGTCCTAACATGGAAATGTTCAAAACCTTATGTTATTCTTTAAGCATACCGATATGACTAAAGATATGATGATGGTTTGATCCCTAAGTTTATTACCGTTGTTGATTATACTATTGAAAAGGTAGAAAATAATTTGCTTCGCTCGATTATTTTACTAATAGTAACAATTAATTTTTAGTTGTGCTTTTGGTGACAAATGCGACAATTCTATGATGAATGAAGTTTGCGTCGAATTGAGAAAATGCAAAATGATGCTCGAACGCTGCCTCAACTACGGTATGTTCACCAATACTTACAAAATGAAAATGGAGTGTACTGAATGCTTTAAAATGTTCCTCAACTGCATGGAAAGATGGATGATGTGTGACAACTGCTGCGTTGGATTTGAAATGATGTGGAGAGATGTTTTCATGCGCTTCGAAAGTTTCTGTCACTTTGTATTTCAATACATGAAAACCTACGACATGGATCGTTGGGGGATGATTATGTATCATAATATGAAACCTATGACGATGATGCCTTACTTCATGCACCGTTACATGTAATACTAAACATTGGAGTTTTGAAAATTTTAAGCAAATAAATTGTGCATTTACTAAACTATAGTTTTTTTATAGTGATCATTTAATCCTTTACGTATCGTAGTTAATAATTAAAAATATCAAGACCGGGACTAGTGGTAGTACACCACACATTCCCTCTTTGAATGTCCACACTTATTCGTTGTCTCAAGAATTTTATGGACCTATATTTACCCGTAACTTCCTGTAGTCGTATACTAACATCACGTAAAAATTTAAACACTATTCACTCCACGCACCAAAGGTTTGTACCCGGTAGAAAGGAATAAAAAAAGTGGAGGAAGAGAAGAATATTTTTCTGTGTTTTTTCTCAGTGGGCACTGTTTGCTCCCATCTAGGGTTGGAACATGTGGATGTGACATAACTACATGTTAGAGTGTCTAAGTCACGTCCAAACAACCGGATGACCAAGCTTCCATGCTGACGGGGAACATACCATCTAGTCGTTTGCCGTCTGTCCGAGACAGACCAGAGAGTTCTAATATGGCAGGAGTACCAGCAGAAACCAGGCCTATGCTAATTGTCTCGTTCAAAAGTGAATTGCGAAATCTTCTGGCTGATGATTTCGTACAGCTTAGACAATGATACCCGAAACAACCTGCTTGTGCAAAAGACACAACGAAATGGCTCGAATAATCGACATCCAAGGCGCAGTTCTACAGCAGTTCTTATTGTATAGTTATTTAGAAAGGTGCCAAGCTGTTAAAGATGGAAGAGCATGTAACCGAGCTCTGATTCGTTATGTGTAGTTACAGCTAGAATCGTGCATTTTCAATATCATGCAGCATTATTGAGTAACCAGTTCTTGGACTTCAAGATTAAAGTTTTGATTCGAAGATTTCTGATTGCTGCGGGAAGACACCTAGGGTAACTCACACTCCGAGACTTTACACCAAAGCATCTCCGTTTATTTTGTTTATATTTTGAAAAGGGAAGACGGAAGAATGGAACCCACTTTTTCCATCGTCATGTACAGTGACGATAAAAACAAGGTATTGCTAGATCGACAATCTTAGTGAATCCCAGATCACCCTTACGTACAAAAAGACATTCTTGTTGCCAAGATTGAGCATTGAAATCTACATTGCAAACAAGTTGGAGGCAGTTAAGTACTTGGGTGTCGTAAAGCTAGAATTGATATGGCGTGATAGGGCAAGTGTACCTATAGTTAGTGTAAAAGCACTGGTAGGTCGGTAACTTTATTGTGTTAAGCTTTTAGGTTAAAATTGCTGGTGTCAGAGCATCGAGTAGAACGATCTCATTTTCATATAATACTAAGCGACTGTCTGGAAGAGAAGCTCTAATTTCTTTTTAAATATTTATCAAATGCTCCAGTACTCCCAAGAAAATATATTTTGTTTTCGTCAAGTTTTATTCTAAACTAAGACGTGGGCCTAATGTCTGTATAATATTTAAATCATGCGTAATTATTTCTGGGAAAGCGATTAATGTTGTAAGTCATCTAATGTCATACCATACATTTATTTGAGAACTTAGGAAACGGGCCAGGAAATCGGCAACAAGACAAAATGCTAGCGGCCTAATGGGTCACCTTGCTGTACGCCACATTCAGATGATATGATAGATTGTCTTAAGGCCAAAATAGAAGGAAAACGGTAACATAAATATATAAATGGATAAAAGTCTGGTAGTTTTTCTTTGAGTGTTTCTAAAATTGCTACAAAGTTTAAATTGTAGCAATTTGCCCAGAATGACTTCAATTTTGAAGTCAAAACGCGTAGGCATGTAGATTTTAATAAAATAAGTACACTATAATTAGTACCTTTGTTTTAAACCAAATATTACCGAGTTTACCAGATAAACCTATAAATTATAAATTAAAAGGGTTTTTTAAGCATAATTTTCGGCTCATCACAACTCTACATGACATTTCCGATACCGTGAATAAATAATCCGGCTCCCAGAAGTAACAAAAGCAAACTGAAACGGACGGAACCCGCAGAAAGTGTCTACAGCTGAATGTGTTTTCTAGTCTAACTCCATCATCTTTTTTTGCAAGAGTGGTTAAGAATGCACCATATAACCACAAGGACAATTATCAACGGGAACCAAACCAGAAGGCATGGTATTGCAGAGGGAGGATAAATCAAACAAAAAATAATCATTGACAACATTGTCTGTCGGAGATATCACATCTTTGAGATGTTGATTCTGCATGGAAACCATCGAGGCCAGCAGCCAATTCTGTGATACTTATTGAAGGACCATAATCATTAATCAGTACCAGAAGATTCTGCTGGAAATTTAATGTAGTTGTGTTATGTAGTTATCGGTTGTTTGTTAGTTGTTTGCTTGTCAGTTGTTAAAGTGTGGACGTATTATTGGATGCGAAAGTGTCACTTTTAAGGATACGTAGAGGACCGGCTCAATCTCTATCCGACAGCTTGGTTCAAAAATAAGTGATGGTTTAGATTTCTTAACTGGAATCTTTTGAGAGTGTGTAATGTCTTGACATTTTGAAGATTATCTTTGATAGGATTAAGACATCTTATTTTTTATTTGTATTGTTGGAGGACAAAGTACAAAGGGAACAGAAACAGTTCTTGTCAAGCTTCGGTTGGTATTTTTGAAGTTACAATTCTGATTAATTTTGTGTATTCGCTGGAAACCATAGACTCACCTTTGAAATCTTTTAAGTAGAATTTAGTTCAGAAAAAGTAAACGTCAAGTGATCTAGATGAGGACCTCTGAGTTGAAGCCTTGCATGTCCTGAGATCTTCCCAAATAAATCTTAAAGCCATGTAAGTTGGAGTTACACGAAGAACATCTTGCTTTTGTTATATTCTCACAAATATCAAGATTATCAAAAGTAGTGTTTCTAAAAGGATAAGTTTTTATTGGTTTCATTAACCAAATTTTTGTCTTTGTCACAACTGTCATCTCCATAGGTTTTTTATGATTTCTTACTAAATACTTTTTTACACACCCAATTTGAACACCCAGCATCTTTCCCATCTGTGTTTACATACCTCGAAAGTTTTCAGTATTTCAGGTCTTGAATGTTGATGGATAGGTACTTAGGTCAAATATATCCAAAATCAAATGAAGTGTCATTTTTAAATGAAAAAAAAAAGGAAAACTACATTAAACGATAATCATATAAGAAAAAATAAAGCAAAACGAAGAAAAAGTGAAACGATTGATAACATTACAATGATAAAAAGTCAGAGAAACAAAAAAGATATTAAGTTATAGAATATAAAAAAATGTAAACGACAATGACTAAAACTAAGAAGTAGATTTATATTTTAGATTTGTTTGTGTTATTAGGACTTTTTAATTTCACATTAATTTTCAACACAATTGTCATTGAATAACAATTTTGGTATTTATGATTTAACAATATTACTTAATGATATGAAATAAAATAGTCATTTTCTACAACTTTTACTTGTACGTTTTATTATCTAAAAGGTTGCAATTTGAGATTGTTTTTTATTTTATATATATGTTTCCTTGGTCATTGTTAGTGTTCCTATTAAAATAATATTACTTCTACTTATTTAGTTCTGTTTTTCTTTTATTTTTGATTATATATTTGCGAAAGCTTAGGAACAACTGGTATCAGAGTGTGTTACCAGAAAATCGCGTTTTTAAAGCGCAACCGTTGATCAACATTTTTCCAAGAACGACATCATAGGTATGTAACTATTTTTTGCAATGGAGGAAGCAAAAAAAAATCATATGGTATTCCCCTATCTATCTGATCGCTGTACACACACAACTACTAATAAACTTATCTAATCAAAAACTTTTTTCGAGTATCCGCTTCAGTTGCGGCCGAAAAAATGACGAGCTCAATTGTCACCGCACCTTCAACCGCAAGCAGTAAGTAAAACTCAATATTAATTGTGAATTTTGAATTTATTTGTCAAAATGCGTGCCAAAAAACAATCAATAACATATCAAAACAATTTAATATTTCAACCAGCGGTTGTAGTAGGTTGGGAAATATCTTTCGGTGTTGTAGAAAGATCCGGTGAAGTGTTTCATCGGTACGTATTCGCGATCGTGGGTGTAACGTTCGTAGGTGACCTTCTGGAGGAAAGAGATGAATCTGTAGACGATGTCCTTGACGAAGACGTGTTCGAATCCGTATTTTTCGAAGTACTTGGTCAAATCCATGGCGACGAATTCGATGTAACGAACGAAACGCGATCTGATTTCGTGTACGTCGGCGAACACTCCAGTCTTGACGATTTCCATCAATTCCATTCTGATTTCTTTGATCTTGTAGATGAACTCTTCGAAGAATTTATCGGCGAAGATGTGTTCGTAGTGAACGTTGCTTTCGAATTTTTCCAAGAAGAAGTCGAGGAATTGGATGAATTCGCGGATGTTGTAGACGATGACTGGGCGGACTTCTTTAACATCGAAGGAGTTGTATTTGAATTGTTCATAGATGCGCTTGACGAGCATTTCGATGGTGTAGACGACTTCCTTTGGCGATTCGTATTTGTAGTCGTGTTTGTAGTACTTGTTGTAGTAGTTTAATCCGTATTTGGGTAAATCAAAAGATTTGCCGTAGACATGTTCGTAGCTTTGGACTGGGAAGAGGCTGTCGTATTTGTATGGGGTGTACATACCATATTCGAAGTTCTTTGAGTACATTGGGTAATGATACTTGCTGGTTTCGTAATGGTATGGGGTGTAGAAACGATGGTGGAAGTCTCTTTCGTAAAGTCCATATCCGTATTTGGTGTAGTATTCGGTGTTGTAGTATTCGGGCATGTAGAAGCCGATTTTGTAACCGAATTTGATTTCATAGGTGACGTGCTTGACTGCGTACCAGTAATGGTAGATGACCTTCACTAAGAAGTGGGTTAAGTCTTCGGCTACACAACAATAAAAAGAAATTAGACTCGATCCGGAAGAACTTCACCAGTTATACTTACGCAAAGTTTTGTCTTCGCAAAGTTGGACTAATTGTTCGAAGATGGAGACGATTTCGTAAGAGTAGGTAACGATTTTGGTTCTGAAGACTTTCATGTCGAAGGTTTCGTCGTGCATGATTTCCATGAGTGGGAATACGATTTCGCGAAGTTTGTCGGTGAGGTGGACGAGGACGAGATCGAGTTCTTTGTGTCCCAAAATTCTCTGCAAAAATCAAACCGTTGTTTAGCTTTCATTGCGCGTTTATTGGCTTACGACTTACTTCATCTTGCAATTTGCGTACAATTTCGTTGACGTAGTAGACGTATCCACGGAGAGCAACCTTAACTTGAGTTGGGTGTTGGAATTCCTTGAAGATTTCGGTGAATTCTCTGGTGTATTCGTGGATTTCCTTGATCAAAAGACGAGGAGATTGGACTACTTCGAAACCGGAGTTGATGTGAACGAAGTGGGAGCGGATTCCATGGAGAGCAGTCATGAAGTCGACGAGAAGATACTTCAGGGTGTAACGGAATTCAGGGTAGTAAGTGTTGGTGAGGGTTACCAATTTTTCGAAATGTTCCAAAACGGTGTGGATGGTAAGGATAAAGTATTTCTTGAGTTCGTGAACTTTGGAGATGTCGTTGTAGAGGGTGACTTGTCTGAAGGTCTTGATAAGTTCCTCCAAGGTGTAGATGACATCCTTGAATACTTTGTGTTCACCGCGTACTACAAAAGTCTATGCACCCATAATTAGTAACTAAATTTAATGGTCTTATTAAACTTACTTCCTCACGAAGTTTGTTGATGATTACTTCAACAACTTCGATGAGCTTGCGGGATTGCCAAGTGACGGTCTTGATGGCGAACTGGTGTTCAGGGAAATCCTTTTCGAAGAAGACTGTCAAGTCTTTAACTTCGGTCTTGATTTCATCCAAATACTTGAAGAGAGGACTCTCATCGTAGTATTTTGGGAAGGCAACGCCAGCCTTAACATACAATGTTAGATTTTTGTTATGTATTAAATTATTAAAATCAAACTTACGTGGAAAGCCAAAGCGGCCAAGAAGAGAACTGCGAGCTTTGCCATGTTCACTTGTCTTTGCCAAATGTAACGATTATTTGGTTCTACCCTTTTATACCCCCAAATTTTTAAACTTTTTACCTTTTTTTTTTTTTTTTTTTAAATTTTTTTTTTTTTTAGAAAAAAAAAATTTATTAAAAAAAAAAAAAAAAATTTTTAATAAAAACAAGACAAAAATTTAAAAATTTTTTATTAAATATTTTTTAAAAATTTTTTATAAAAAATTTTTTTTTTATTAAAAAAATTTAAAAAAATAAAACACCTACAAAAAAAAAAAAAAAAAAACCCCTTTTTAAAAAAAATTTTTTTATAATTTTTTTTTTTAAAAAAAAAAAAAAAAAATAAAACCTTTTTTTAAAAATAAAAAAAAAAAAAAAAAAACCTTTAATTTTTTTTTTTATAAAATTTTTAACAAAAAATTTTAAAAAAAAAAATTAGATAAAAAAAAAGTAAAAAAAAAAAAAAACAAAAAAAAAAAAAATAATTAATAAAAAATTAAAAAAAAAAATAAAAAAAACTTTTTAAAATAAAATAAAAAAAAAAACACAAAAAAAAATATTTAAAAACAAATTAAAAAAATTTTAAAAAAAAAGGTTAAAAAAAAAAAAAAAAAAATTTAAAAAACCCAATAATTTTAAAAAAGCCAAAAAAAAAAAAAAAAAAAATTTTTTTTTAATTTTTTTTTTTTTTTTTTTTTAATTAAAAATTTAATTTTTTAAAAAAAAAAAAAAAAAAAAAAATAACAAAAACAAATATATTTTTTTTTTTTTGTTTTTTTTTTTTTTTTTTTTTGTTTTTTTTTTGTATGAAGTGTCTGCTTTATCGCGGTAAGATTTGCTACCCTCAGACGCAATTATTAAACGCATATTGCAGATATCTCGATTACATTCTGGTGATGGCTTACGACATGCATTCATCTTCGGATAATCGTACAGGTGAGAATTCGCCTTTGCGTTCGAATGACATCGTGAATGTGGTAAGTATCGGATGAGCCACACATCAGTGTTAGCTAATCGTCGGCGGTTAAAGGAATATGGCGTGAAATCTTGGATAAACAAAGGAGCAAAGCCGTCAAAGATTGTCTTGGGAGTAGGTGCTTACGGAAAGTCGTTTACGTTGGCGGACCGTAACGAGAACGGTATCGGTGCCGCCAGTGTAGGACCGGGTCGACCAGGTCCGTACAGTAAAGCCAACGGAACATTGTACCACTATGAAGTTCTTGAGCTGATAAAGCGTTCGGGATGGACGCGCGAATGGAGTAGCGAGCAGGTGGTGCCGTTTGCTTATGCCGACGATCAATGGGTTGGATATGACGACGTCGAATCCGTTGCAAAGAAAGTAGATTTTGCTAAAGACCAAGGTTTAGGAGGTTTAATGCTTTGGTCCGTTGATATGGACGATCCTCGAGGAATAGCTGGAGAAAAGTTTCCGCTAACGCGCGCGATCATATCTCAATTAGAATAATTATAAACAAATATGCATTTCTTTAAATCGCACCTACAAAAAATCAAGATTGGATCGAATAAAACTTTCCAATGAACCTTTACACTTTAGGTTTACATAATACTTTATTTTGAAACGGTCGCAGATAGATCATGTTTTTTGCCAGAGTTCGACAAAAAATAAGTTTATCGCAAAAGGTGCGAGGGTACACTTGTAAACTTTTGAAGAATAATTATTTTTAAATATATATTCGTAAGTAATAGATCGAGTTTGTATGAAATTTCCGATAAATTTAACCGTGATTGGTCCATTAATTAACTAGTTTGATTTTAGTTGAGAAAATGTGATTAGAATTTTCTCTAAAATTCTCTTGCAATACCTACGATTTTTGTGCCACATAATCAAACATAACATCAAAAAAAAAACAGTAATTTATCGACAAAAAAATTTTATTGCTTCAAAACTTATTCCTAAACAGTCTTATTCAACAGCGATCGCACTTGTCATAAACGGGCACGAAAACTTTGTCATAAGCTTCGTTCGTTAAATGCAAGTAATCATACATCATATAATGCGATATCGTCAAATCCTTGTTCACAATTCCTTTGTGCACTAGAACGACGAACACATTTGAATCAGATCGAAACCGATTGAGCAACAAATCATTAACTAAAGCATTCCTTTCTCGGTTCACATTCGGATATTGACCCCTGGGCAATAACGTCTAAAAATGTCCCTAATTATTACTAAACCCTCTGAAAAATACAAAATACCGGCAGAACCACAGAAACATTTCCTAATTTGTCACCGATCACCTTAACAATTTTAACAATTCCCTCGAACACTTCTTCGGCGCTACATATAATGTTGTTTGTGCCGACAAACAGGACGACAACCTTCGGTGGATACCCAAATTGCAGTTCTCCATTTAGTAACCGCCACAATACATGTTCGACTCTAGAAAACAAATTCCTAAGTGAACTACAACACGTTTAAACCAACAAACACACCTATCACCTCCGATTCCAAAATTAAGGCAGTGAAGAGGGTCGATTCTTTCGGTCCAAAGCTTTGTAAATTGCAAACCTTGGATTATGGAGTCGCCGATGAATACGACTTCGTTTTCAGACGTGGCCGCTTCAGTTACGTAGCGATCGTGCTGAAAAAAATTCATATAACTTAAGCAGCTGTAGTTGAAACCACTCACCATGCTAATCCACCGGTTGTCACCAACGAAGTCATCTTTGATCGTAGGGATCACGCAAGGGTTCACCATAAGAAATTCGTTCTCCATCACACATACCCATAAAAACTAGTGATAAGAGGTAAAAAAATCAAAATATTTATAACCAACAACTTCCTGTTTTTACAACCATCGTTAGATGGCGTTGTATACTCAAATTTGACCCAGGCCGTAAGCTTGGAAATCTCGCGCAGGAGAAATGTAGCAATTTCAGTGCGTGTACCGGCAATAGTAGGTACATTCCGAGCAGAAAGTGGTAGGTATTACTAGCAAATAATACAAATTGGTGCAGGATAAATTTTATTATAATTACCTTAATGATTGTTTGTACAATCAAGTTTTGTATTCTAAATTAGTCATTTTTAAAAGAAAGTTTTACATTCCAATGATATCAATTTGCAAATTTATTTATTTATTCATTTATTTTTACAGGAAACCCCAATTACAGGAAATATTATACATAAACTGACAAACATTTACAACTTAAAATAATTCACATTGTTACAAATTCTAAATCAAATATTCAATTCTTCTATAATAACATTATACACATAACATTGACTGGCGAAGTAGCTAAAATATTTGTTCTGTACGCCTGGGTGTAAAACGTTAGGTTTTACGACGAGAACCTAATCTAGGTACAACGAAATTTATCCTGGATAGTAACCAACTGAAATTGTGTAAAATATAATATAAAAATTTAACAGCAGCAACAACTCTTCTGACCTGAAGGAATTAAACCAAACCTTCTAAGTAACAAACTGTGATCATAACCTCTAGGTGGATATTCACCATCCATTACGAATATTATAAATTTAAGAAATCTTCTTTGAACTTTCTCTAAACTTGGCGTTTGAATATTATATGATGAGAACCATATTACAGAACAATATTCTAATTGCGACCTTACCAGTTTTACAGTACAATCATTCTCTGCAGTTTCTATACATAAATCCATACATTTTTTATTCTTGGGCGATAATTTCACTGATGTGTTGCGAAAAATCAAGTTTTGAATCAAAAGTTACACCTAGATCTTTAATAGAGGTTATACGTCTTAGATTGATATTGTTTATTTGATATAGTATCTCTTTTCTTAGAATACGTAACTACGTAGCACTTTTCAACGTTTAGAAAGAGTCTATTTTTTTGTACACCACTTCACTAATGATTCAATATTTATCTGTAGTTGTAAACAATCATTTATGGAACGTAGGTATATCTAAATAAAATTTAAAATCATCAGCAAATAAAACTTTCAGACGAGATACATTCAACTATATTATTTATAAATAGTAAAAATAAAAGTGGTCCTAGGTTGGATCCTTGTAGAACCCCAGACGTAGGTGTAAACTGATCTGATAAGAAGTTCTGATATCGAACAAATTGTTTCCGGTTAACTAGGTATGATAAGAAAATAACCTTATTAAATTATTATGAAAGTTGAATTGACTTAATTAGCTTAAAAGAATTTATTATGTGCGTAATAAACAAGTGTATTTGAGAATGTATGATGAACTCAAACACTTTAACAAAGTTGCATAATAAAAATATTTGACTATAGTTCTCAATAGCGGTTATATCACCCTTCTTAAATATAGGAACAATACAAGACTGTTTCCATTTATCAAGAAATGTAGAAGTCTTGATCATCAGATTATAGATATAATGTAAGTCTCTACTTCCATTGTATTTCATTATACTAGGAATTCTGGAAGTGTTACTTTTCTTGTTAATAAACAACCAGAACAATTGTGGGTTATCAGTAATTGTTTTTTTAACGCCCTTGAGATAGTTATAGTATGCAACTCTAATCAATTGTTTTGTCAATGCTCTTTGTTCTTTAAATAATTGGTACTGATTGTTGTTACGATTTATTTTTTATTTTTTGAAAAGATAATTTTACATTCTATGTTTCGGTATAATTTTACTGTTAAACCATGGTGGGTAATGTGATTTGTTACTTCTAAACTTTGTTTTTAGCACAGCTCTGTTAAAAACGTTGTGAATAATTTACCAAAAGATGGTGCAAACATCATTGACATTCGTGATTGATTCTAGTAATCGGTATTAAGTAAGAGACTGTACAAAAGAGGATAGTTAGCTTTGCTGAAATTAAAAGTATTGTTATGATTAAATTGGAACGATCTATGAGTATTAGTTAAAATTTGAGATTCTATATATACGAGGTTGGTTTGAAAAGTTCCCGACCTAACATAGCTACAAGAATTTTTATCTTAAAATTTATTTTTATTTTTCTACACAGTTTCCTTGTGACTCTATATACTTCTCCCAGCGATGCTCCCATCTCTTTAATCCGTCCAAATAGTACTCGGTGTTCTTCTCTGCAAAATAATTATTCACGAAGGTGATTGCCTCCCCATTTGACAAAAATCTTTGTCCTCCGAGCGCAGTTTTTATTTGAAGGAACAGAAATAAGTTGCTTGGGACTAGATCTAGTGAATAAGGTGGATGGTCAAGCAGTTCAAATCGTAATTTATGGATTTTCGCTATGGCAACTGTTGAGGTGTGAGACGGGGCGTTGTCTTGGTGAAATAGGATTTTCTTTTTCTGCAAATGTCAAGTAATGATGCGTAGTATGCTCTTGTAATGGTTTTCCTTTCTTGAAGATAATGGATTAGGATAACTCCATGACTATCCCAAAAAGCAGTCGCCATCACTTTCCCAGCAAAAAAACAGATTTTGCTTTTTTGAAGTTCCCCCTTTGCAGTCTACTGTTTTGACTGTATTTTGTTTCAGGCATGAGTATTAGAAAATACTAGATCAAGTAATCGTGCATTAGAATTGAGTATAAAATAATGTAACCACACGGCAGACGGAACAACGCAATAATTTAAAAATAGATTTTTTTAATGTTTTTTATATTTTATTTGTATAAATATTACTAGAATATACTATTCAGTTTGTTTGAACTAATCTTTAATTTTAAATTGAGTGTTAGGTGTGAAAATAACAGGAAACTAAAATATTATAATAATGCAACACGTATCGCCAGCTATCTGCAACTTCGGAATTTCATGTAAATATAGAATCATCAGGGGTCTAATGCATTCCGGGGAGATAATGTATTTCTGATTATACTGATTTTAAAAATTCTGCAAAATTGTTTATAGCTAAACAATGTTAATCAGTTGTATTATTTTTAAGTAGGTGGTAAGGGGGCATTCACCGGCAAAGTTTCATGCGCAATGTAATTACTTCTGTACATGCAATTGCACCTACACGGCGTGTACTTGCATGTGCGAAGAATGGTTGCGGGGTGTACATGCTGTACCTGCATGCTTACTACATTTTTCAATTACACAATTGCGAGTAACTAGAGGCTCTGTACATTGTAATTACAGCAAGTACTCAATCCTTTCCACCACCGCGCGTAAGAGTTTGACACCACTTTCAATGCGCGTACTTAGAGACTTTGTACATGTACTTAGGGTGTAAGTACTTTACTTGCGGGTCAACCCTTCCCCCCACCAGCATTACCACCACATGTACTTGCAAGATGGCGATCTCAAGATCCCCATCCAAGACATGACTTCACTTTCAATTGCAATAATTAAAAGCCTAAGTACCCTAATAATTTAAGTATTCTTCTTCCCAGAAATCTTGCTCCTGCCTCAAGATAGCGCGTATGTAATTGTATAATTGTTAATTAAAACCGCTTGTTACACTTAATGAGTGATTGTTCAATTATTATGTATTTTGGATCCTCGTAATGGTATGTAAAATAAGAATTTAAATCAGACTTATATTACATATTAAATGATCTAATAATTAACTTGCAAATTCTAGAACACCCTTCAAAAGAAATGTTAGATATTATTATCTCAGGTTAATTGTGTGTTGTTCATCGTTTATTGTTAATTTTGTTCATTTAATTGTCCAACTTGATGGGACAATCATTTATAGAAAAAATATAGATAAAGCGTTAAATAAATCCAATCATGATTTTAAATATCGAAACTTTTGTAATAACTCTAAAACTTATGTGTCAATAGGTTTTTTTTATTGTGTTGTTGGTAATTTATAGACTGATTCTCGAAAAACAAAGTGCTGACAACGTTTTAGTAAAACCATATTCGCTACAATCAACCCTTTGTAAGTGTAAATTTTACTCACCAGAAGCATTATTTCTAATCTTAGCATCAAGATGACTTCCGTATTATTGAAAAAAAATCGTTGTCGAATGTCAAATTGCATTCTAATAAGACATATATTGAAACAAAAGTAATAATTGATATACCTTGATACAATTAATAACGAAGAACATCAGATAGAAGAAAAACATTAATTAATTTTAACTGAAATGAAATCGAATTTGGTAACTCGAAAATGGTGGAATATTGTTACAGCAATTATAAAAAATGAAAAGTCGACGCTATTTTTGTTAATTTTTGTATTTAGCCCACTTAGATTTGGTATTAATGTTAACGTATATACTTACAGGATTTTCTGATAAAAACATTCATCAGTTTACCATTATCTTCGCATACCTCGATAAATACTTAACTTTTCCGTTCGAAACGTTCGCAAACTAAAAGGCCATGGTTATAGATTGGCGACTCATCCTTCAAAATCAGATTTCTACAAGAAGACCCGATAATTAATTAGGAAGCCGCGATTAATATAAATTGAAGGAAATGGAAAAAAGGAAAGATAGAGATAGATGAATACAAAAGGTTAAAAGTAAATTTTAAAGGAATATGTGCAAAAAATAAAGAAGAACATAAAAAACAAAACGAGATAAAGATTAGAAAAATTAAAAATGAAGGACAGGTATGGGAATTCATTAATAAAAAGAAGGAAAAAGGAGGAAGGATGGAAGCAAATATAGATGAGGAAAAATGGGAAGAACACTGTAAGAAGTTAGTAGGAGAGAGTGAAAAAAGCAAGAAATGAAGAAGTTGGAAAAAAAGGATAAGACAGAGAGGGTAATAGCAAAAAAAGAAATGGAGAGAGCAATAAATAAAGTAAAAAAGGAAAAGCAGAAGGGACGGATGGAATACAAGGAGAACAATGGAGGTACATCGGAGAAGGAATGAGAGAAAAAGTAAGAAAAGTATTCGAGAGAATATGGAAAGGAGAAGGGTTTCAGAAAAATGGAGAGGCAATAATATGCCCAATTTACAGGGGGAGATAGCAAAAAGCGAACAACTATAGAGGAGTGAGTATAATGAATGCGGGCTATAAGATATATGCGAAATAGTTAGAAAAAATTGGAAAAATAAACGGAAAGAATATAATACCGGATTGGCAAGCAGGATTTAGGAAAGGAAGAGAACGATAGACAATATATACATAATAAAGCACACAATCAATAAAGAGTTAGCAAAGAAAGGAAGAAAGATGTACGCAATATTCTAGACATTAAAGTGGCATTTGATAAGGTGAAAGAGGGGATTATGGAAAAGGATGGAGGAGGTAGGAATAAACAGAGATATAAAAAATGCAATAGAGGGAAGATACGAAGAAACAAGGTGTAGAACGAGGGTAGGGAGGAAGCTAGGTAGAGAATTTAGGACGGAAAAAGGACTAAAACAGGGATGTCCGCTGAGCCCAATCTTATTCTCGATATACATTAGTGATCTTGAAGAAATGGAAAAAAATCAAGTAGGAGGATCTTTCTTCTGCTGATCCCCCAATTCCTGCAATGTTTGCAGATACCAAGTTATTCCAATCCTTCTATTAGTGGCTTCAAGCAGATAAAATTTGTTTCTTTTGAAAACTTTAGACGGTATAGAAGGCAAACCAAGAAAGGTATTTAATCGAGAAAGAAAACGAGGTAGATTGCGACAAATACTCCCGATAAACAAGAAATTGAGGAAAGAAAGAATAAGATACCAAAGAGGAATAAAAAAAGAAAAAAAGTTAAGAAGATCCTGGTTGCACTTTCTTCATCTTCCTCAAAGTCTCAAGTGGAAGTCAGTTCTGGCGAAGAGAGCAATTTTCAAATGGACGATTCCGAACCAAACGATCTCAGTCAATTATCCAAAAAAGATTACATTATTACATTATTGTAAAAGTTATGGGGAAAAGATGCTCAAGAAATTTTGTCTGTCACTTACCTTTACACGGTCCTTAATTACAGTCACTGTCGGAATTGTCAGGCGCCACCCTAATCTTTTAATTGAATATGTCAAATATTCACTAAAAGAAAAAGGGAGAAATGCAAACACTTGATGCAATAAAAGAATAACATAAGTACGACCGGTTTTCTATTAACTAAAATTTTACAGTGTTTTTAGATGCTTAACGACACAAACAAAAAAAAACAAAATTGGGTTTGATCATGCTGAATCACTGACAAAATTTACTACATCTCTAAAAATAATACAATTAACCTAGACGGTACCTAATTAACTTCAATACGCGTAAACATAACAAAAGTTACTAACTCGCCGAAGTGTCTGAAGTAAACGAATAGAACCAGGGCGGTTATTTTGATTGCAAAATTAATCGAACGTTATTCTCTTTCACGGCCACGGAACGAGAGGTCCTTCCTTTGTGATTACACACATAGCTTAACTTTCACTCGCGTCCTCGAAATGTTTGCACTTCAAACATTTGGCAATTTGGTATTAATCCGTGCTATTCGGTACATGTCAAAGTCTCTTGTCGTGAGTCTGCTTAAAAACTGCATCTTACTCGTCGTGAATCTGCTTAAAGACTAAACTTAAAAACTATTAACAATTATCAGGTAAGGGAAGCGAGTCTCCCCTCTTATTATTTTTTTACACAAAGAACGTTACAAAAATTATTGCGATAACATTTTCTCAGAAATAACAAACAAAACCGACACCTCAGAATTTTCAAACGTGGGTACAATCCGTATGTTATTCATCAGTCAAAACAAATCTCTATTTAATTGATAAAGGCGTCGCCACCGAGCTGTTTTTCCAGGGAACAAACAAAGAAACCTTTGATATAGCAAAACAAAATGCGACATGCGATGCTTAAATTCGAAGAAATCGAGTATGAAAATTATTGAAATCGGCGTTTCATTAAAACCCTAATTGCTTGAACGTGACGATAAGCTATTCTCCACTTTAACTAAATTAAAAATATCAAATGACCAAAAACAATATTTTGACAAATATGACCATGAAACTAGTATATTCCAATTCAAAAGAGCTTTTACGAACCAAAATCATTTGCGCGTACAAAAAAACAATTTTTCACCTCATACATTTAAAGTAAAATAGATATTTGCTGAAACAGATGTCATTTAATAAATTTGATAAATTAGAAGAACTAAATTTGAGTCACAAGATTGATCGACGCCTAGACAGTACAGGCTCTCACGAGTCTGGTGTTTCTTAAGGTAACTCCATGAGTGCTCATTATTTTAGAAAATTAAGATTTTTGTTGCAGAGTTTAAACCTCGCTTACAGCCAGTTGCATGCTTTGCTCGAATTTTTTTTTTAACACGCCTAAACATTTACGTTCTTTGGATTTGTCCGAAAATTTATTCGAGTCGATTCCAAGCGCTCTAGAACACTCTAGAATAAGTACGTTGTTTTTTTAATAAGAATCCGTCGCGAATTGTTTCGGAAAACTTAACGTCTTTGCACATGAACCACATGTTTGCTTTGATCACTTTGATCAAGATAGAAGGCGAAGCTTTTTCGCAATGTCTAAAGTATGTGCATTGCACTTAAGCAATAATGTTAAACTGTTTACGGTTAAGGCTGATGCGTTTGCAAAACTATTGCTCGTTAACGTTTTTTTGAACGACTACAATTTGTCGAGCTTGGAGGAGGATTTGATTCCGAGCTGGTCGCGTTTGAGCAGTTGGAATCCGTGGAATTGCAAATGCTTACTCAAATGGATGCTTAACGTCAGAGAGGACGTAACGTTTTTGGGAAAATTACGATAAGTATGTGTGGTTAATTATGACTGCATCATCCTTCATCTTATTTTAGATGCGCATCTCCACCGGAGATGCAAGAACTTACTTTCTACAATTTGGCGTCGAATCAGAGCGGGAGTGTCAGAACCTTAAAATATGTGACGATACTCATAATCTTGTGCGCGATTCTTTTAGTTTTTATGTGTTTTATTGTGTTTTATATCAAGTAATTGTTGCCGTTTGCTGATGGTTGCGCCTGTATTACCTTTGTTACGTGAAATGTGTGTTGTATAACTCATAGGCGTTTTAATTAATTTCTATATTTTATCATTTTTATTCTATTCAATCTACTTTTCTTTTCAGTATTTTTCATGTAAAAATATTGTTTGTGTTTTTTTTTTAATTTCCTTAATTAATAAATAAAAATAAACTATTTTACGCGTTACAAAGCTCAGGAATAAAATCTACATACACTTGAATACCTTCTAAAAAAGACTTGGTGGTTAAATACTCATCGTGCGCATGTGCTCTCATTTGTACGTTTTGATTCGGCGAAAAACCCACACACGGCACTCCAGCAGCTCTAAAATATCGCTCGTCGGAGTTAGCGAAAAGCACACTTGGTATAAGCTCCAAATTTCTGAAAGAACCACGTCCTGTTAAGCACTCGTTGGGCAATACTCACCTTTTCTTTGCAGCGGATTTCATCGCCACCCAAAACTGATTGCTGTCATCCAATTGAGTACTCGTTGATAAACCGTCTTTATGAATTACTTCAACTCTAGCACCGACCTTCGCGCAAGAATCGTTCAATATCTTTTCAAATCGTGTCAGCTCGTTCGCTGGAATCCGGGCGTCAAACGTAAGAGTAAACCCGGAGTAATCGTCGCCTCGAAGGATTGTTAAATTAACAGTTGAAACGTAGCCGATTTTAAGATTTCGTGTCTTCTGCTCCGAGCGGTACTCATACAAATGGTCCAGAACGTACCGGACTTGTTCTCCTGCAGTTCTATCGTTTTTTACGCAACGAACTCTAAATTCTTTTCTAAATTAATATACTATGCTGATGATGGTTTTAATACATTCGCTTACTGTATTCGATTCGCTCTTCGTAGAACACCAACAGCTGGTTATCGACACCTGGAGATCCTTCGTCTAAGACGAACCCCGCATTCAAGTTCTTGAAATCGTTTGTTTTTACAAACTTTTCGGCGCCGTCGTGGCCACCAAGTTCTTCGTCTTAAGCATCGGTAAAAAAAAGTGATCGCTTGCGAAGGTACTTACCGGAAGTGAAGGTTACGTGCACAGTGCGCTTGGGTTGGTATCCACCCTTCTTCAAACGTCTAATCGCTTCCAGATATTGAATACCTAAGCCTTTAGTGTCGAGTGCACCCCGTCCGTATATATTACCGTGTTCGTCGATCTCACCTCCAAACGGTTTGTAAGTCCACATCTCCTACGAGCAATTTAAAAAAAAAAATTCTTTGCTTTGTTACCTCAAACACCGGGACCACGTCCATGTGACTGTTGAGCAAGATGCTAGAAAGCTGCGGTTGTTTACCCATCCACGTTAAAATTACGTGCGGTTTCAAAGGCACATCTCTACACACATTAAAATTCAAACCTATGTCTTTGACAAGCTCGCGCAAGAAGTTTACGCATGGTTCTGTAACACGTTGAAGGTTACCTCAAGACCACATGTAAAAGTTATTAGGTACCGTAATCGACATCGGGATGCACCGACGGTATTTGTAGATAATCTTGGAAGTTTTTAATAGCGATTGAGTCAAAGTTCTCCATTTTGTGTAGTTGTAGTAGTCAGATGCGTTATATTTATTAAATTGTGAAAAGGAAGCGGTGGTTGACCGCTAAGACAAACACATTATTATTTTTGAGATGTTTATTCAAGCGGTGGTAATTGCAGTTTGTTTCCTGTTTAAAATGTTCGAGTCGATTGTTGGAACGCCGGATGCGCGGAAATAACATCCTTCAGTGTTAACGCCGAAGATATACGGTTTCGTTGGTATATTCTTGAAAAAAAATGTGTTGAGCAACCGTCGTTTACTTCCATGCTGTCCATCGCCATTTTGAAAGCCATCCAAAAAATGTTACTTGAGCCGAGCTTAGTGTGCAGCCACTCCTCGTCTCTAAAAGTATCTCCACTTTTAATCCGAGACCTGCAGTTTCCCACCATTTCTTGACGAACGCCTCGATCACGTTGAATCTCTGCTCAGGAACGCGTAAAGTCAAACGTGACAACGAACTCTGGTGGAATTACTTTTGCTTGAACGTCTTCCTAATAAATCATTTAAATTAGTGCTTTAGTACATAAAACATCACCGTTAATTTCACCGCGGTCTCCTTATCTGCAGATTTAGCTTCCTCTGTGCGAAATTTGTTTAAGATGTGTTGAAATTTTTTCCGGTCGTGTTGTCTATCACTAAAGCACCATGACCCGGTTGTCCGGATTTCATTCTGTTAAACCATCTCACTCCAATTGCGTTTTTCTCCGTAGCTAATTAAGGCGGTTCCGTTCGGGTTTGGAATGCACTCGTCAGCGTTCAGCGTTTTAAGTTCTGAAGGTTTCACAAACAGCTTCATTTCTTTTAGTCCGCCAGTTTTTTCTTCAGAAGCGAAGGTGACGTGCACGGTGCGCTTAGGTTGAAACCCCCTCTGTCCCCAAAGTTTTAATGTCTTGAACGCCGCGAGTAAGAATAAAACCGTTTTCTTCAATATTGGCGGCGAAGGATTTGTGCGTTCACATTGTAACGGTTGTAGTTTAGAAAATAACAAAAGAAGCGACGACTCCCACCTCGATGTAGCGCACTAAATTAGTGGAGGAATAGAATATTTATAGTAGTTAGAGCAACAGCGTTCGGCTACGTCGAAGAGTTGCGTGGATTCCTGAATAATTATAAGAAATTAGACTGCTGGTCTAACAAGGCGCCACCTGCTAGATAAAGAAAGAAATAAAACCGACGAACAGGAGATCAACAGGTTTTACTTAAAATCGAATATGCTAAATCAAACACAAATCAGAGAGAGAGAGAAACAATTCAGTATAACAAATCTTAAAATATTAGAAGAATGTGACAGAAATACAGAGTTAGAATTATCATTCAAATTAAGAACTGGCTGCTATTAAAACTGTGCGTACACATATCACTTACACACGGCAAGTTACAATAAATCTAAACTAGAATACAAGGGGTAAGTACCTCCTGCAAACCTAAAAGGCTTTTTGCGTCCGTGACAACCGTTATAAATTAAGCGCCTCAGCCCTTATTGAGGTGATTAAAAACAAACTTCTGTTGAGCTTCATAGGCATTATTATTATGAATAAGTGGTTTAAATACTAAAACCTAGCTGTAATCGTCGAGTGTAGTTCCGAGAATGAAGGTATTCTGCTAGCGACGGTATCGACAGTTCAGATAGACCCAGGGATTTCTCTAAGGAAAGGTGTGCGGAGAAGAACAGCAAGCAATTGATGTATGAAGCATAACCAACCTCTGTAGACGTGGTATTCACCGGTGGTCTGAAGTTTGATTAATGCGAAACCGTGGTGTGGTCTTTCATTTTTAGGGAAGGTTCTTAATTAGCACCCTCAAGAGTTATTCCAGTACAGTAGATAGACAACGAGCACATAATGTCGAACGCAACGTACTAAAAGCAAACAAATAGGAAAAAACCCAATATACTCACGGTGAATCTAGCCGGATTAAACGTAAACGCCAATTTGTATTGGAAATTGTGAAACCCACATTAAATAATTTTTGGTGAGAATTTTACTTCAAAGAAAATGCTAAAGACACCCGCGTGTATCAAACGAGAAAGGAAAATGTCCGCTGTCCGTCTAGAAAATTCAGTCTAATTTAATTTCCACCAATAGAAAATTAGCAACATGCGCGCCAAATACGACTTTCGTCGCAACATACCACTCGCGACACACGTTTTAAATACGGAAAATAAAACCGTAACAATATATCTTTGAACACGGGCACCACATCCATGTGACTATTCAAAATCACGGTCGAAAAGTTCGGGTTTTTTCCAATTCATGTGAGAATCGCTTGAGGTTTGTTCGCTAGCGGTCGATGCACGGCGAAAACTAATTTAATCTTTTTGACTTGCTTGCGCAAGAAATCCAAGCACGGTTCTGCAAGAACGGTAGTTAAATGTTAATTATAATGTTTGTCGTAATCGATGTTAAGATGCCTCGAAGGAATTCGCAAATAAGTGTGCTGGTTTTGGATTGCGGATTTGTCAACAACTTAAAAAAAAAGAAACAACCAAAGGAAATGCTGATCGATGTAGCGCACTAAATTCGTGAAGGATAAAGTATTTATAATAGTTACAGCAGCAGCGTCCGGCTTTGTCGTAGAGTGGGGGGTCCTTAAAGAATTCTAAAAAATTAGACTGTTGTCTAACAAGGTGCCACCTGTTGGTAAAAAAAAGAAATAAAACCGACCAACAGGAGATCAACAGGTTTTACTTAAGGTCTAATACGCTAATTCGAACACAAATCAGAGAGAAAGACAGACAATTCAATACAGCAAACAAATCTCAAAGTACTAGAAGAATGTGACAGAAATAGAGAGACTGTCGCATATAGTTACGTGCGTTATCAGCAGCCTCGCTTAACAATAAATAAAACTCGCAATTAATGTGTCGAATTTTAGTAGTTACATCCAAGTTAAAGTTAACGTTTCAATTAAGGGTTGGCTACTAAGAAAGCTGTGCATGCACGTATCACTTACACACGGCGATTTAAACTTAAAAATTTATTTAAATACTAGAGATGAAACCGTTCTATGTCATATGAGCTTCATACGCATTATCACTGAATAAGTTACTTAAATAATAAAACTTAGCTGTAATCTGTAGGATGCAGTTCCGAGAATGAAAGTTTCCTGCTAGAGACGATATCAACAATTTGGGAAGTTAGGTAACCCCAAGATTTCTCTTAGAAGAGGTGTGCGAAGAACAACGGAAGGCGATAGGCTTTCTTGATGAAGTAGATGTAGTATCTACCGGTTGTCTGCAGCTTAACTAATGCAAAACCGTAGTGTAGTCTTTAATTAGTTGTCCAGGTATAACACACAACGAGAACAAAAGGTCAACGCAACTTGCTAAAAGCATACGTAGCAATTAAATTAATACAAACAGGAAAGAAAAGAAAGCAAAGTGTACTCACGGTGAATTTAGCCGGATTTAAACTTAACCACCAATTTAAATTAGAAATCTTGAATCACACATTAATAATTTTTTTGGAAATTTCAACTTCAAGATGTACGCCAAATCACCCTTACGTACGGAAAGAAAAGAAGATGTCCTCTGTTCGTCTAGGAAGGTTAGTTGGATTTTATTTACCACCAATTAGCAAATTGGGCGCCAAATACGACTTTCGTCGTAACATATTACTTGCGACATACGTTTTAAGACGGTTCTCGACATACGTCTTACATTCGGAAAATAAAACCGTAACAAAGAAGGCACTGACGTTATGTTTTCCAATTTGTATTTTTTATAACATAACTTTTCTGATTGTTAATGTTAAATATTATATAAGAAAAAGAAAGAAAAAAATTAAAAGGAAGGTAAAAACCAAGCGAAAAAAGAAGAATTATTTTCATTTATTCAAGCATTAGTAATTGCAGGTATAATCTGTTCGAATCTGCCGATGCCACGCAGAAATTCTTCAGTACTTAAACATTCATCGTGGTCATGTTCTTTCACTTTCGTGTTAAGAATATTCGAGTATCCGATTGTTGGTACGCCGGCCGCACGAAAATGGCGTCCGTCGGTGTTAGCGTCGTAAATGCGCAGTTTTAACGGTATGTTCCTGAAAGATGAGTTGTTAAATAAGAATCGCGCCGACCCTAACTTACATATTTGTCCATCGCCGCTTTGAAAGCCACCCAGAAAACATTACTGTCATCAATCTTGGTATTCGGTGACTCGTCATCCTTTACAATGTCTTCAATTCTGACTCCATTTCCCGCTTTTTTACACCATTCTTTTACAAGCTCCTCAAAGAAGTCAAATCTCTCCACGGGCACTCGCAAGTCAAACGTCAGGATCAACTCCGACGGAAGAACGTTAATTTGTACGCCTCCCTTTGACAAATTAAAAGCAATGCATTAGTACAAGAAATCTCACTTACTTCCATCATCGTCAAGTTCAAGGATATGCATTTCTCCAAGTCTCCGGACTTAACTTCTTTGGCACGAAACTCATAGAACATGTTCAAAAGCCGCTGTACTTTCTCGCCGGCAGTGTCGTTTATGAGCAAAGCGCCGTGACCCGCTTGTCCTGGGCAGTGCACTTTAATTTCTAAAGCCAAAGCTGAAGATACCTAAAGAAGATGAAGAATAACTTACTCCAATTGCGCTTTTCTCCGTAACTGATGGTAGCGGTTCCGTCGTCGCTGGGAACGCATTCGTCTAAAACGAATCCAACGTTCAACGCCTTGAACTCAGGCGTTTTAACAAAGAGCTGCATTCCTTCGCGTCCGCCGGTTTCTTCATCCGAGGCAAAAGTTACGTGTACGGTGCGTTTAGGTTGAAACCCGCGCTGCTTTAGTCGCCGAATCGCTTCGAGGTATTGAATTCCCAAAGTTTTGATGTCTTGGATTCCGCGTGCGTAAATGATACCATCCTCGTCGATGTCGGCGCTGAAAGGTTTGTGCGTCCAAAGATCCTAATTATCAATTATTATTACCAAATGCGGTTAATTACTACTTACTTCATACACGGCCACCACGTCCATGTGACTGTTTAAAACGATGGTGGGTAGAGACGGTTCTTTCCCAATCCAAGTGAGAACAGCGTGAGGTTTTCTTTCCAGCGGTCGATATACGGCGTACGCTAATTCGATTTCTTCGGCTTGTTTGCGTAAAAATACCAAACATGGTTCTGAAAGAACATCGATTATTATTAAGGTAACGAATTGGATGACGAGTTATTGGCGCTTGCCGTAGTCGATGTTGGGATGTACCGAAGGAATTCGCAAATAAGTTTGTAAGTTTTTAATTGCGGATTTGTCCATAGCGTTGTTGATGATGGTTGAAAGCTTTTGGGGAGTTCTATTTATGGGACGTCGAAGCGGAAGCGGATAACCGCGCATACCTTATTTTGTTCAAATCAAAAGTATAATATTTTTTAAGTTTAAGAATTTGGTTAATTAATATATTGCATAACTTTTCGAATAATCTCACTGATTCTAGTCACATTGCTCCTCCCTTAATTTTGCTTTATATTTTCCCACTTCTCTCCACACAACCTATTATTTTTTTCTCTTAAACTTTTTTTCTTCTAAAATATATCTAGGTAATTCTTCTGTAACTAATCTATATATATAAAATTGTTAAATGTTTGTCCTTCTGTTTGTCTGTCTGTCTGTTTGTTACGCTACTCCTCCGGAACAGCTGGACCGATTTTGACAAACAATACCTCAAATTCTTAGAAAATTCCCAATTTAGAGCGTAGGCTATGTTTGAAGTCGGTCCCACCGAGGTACCAAATTTTAAGCAAAGATAGGCATGCAATATATCGTTCGAAAGGGTACGACAAATGGAGTCTATCCATGTATGACATGACCACACAGGCTTGAATGCGACTCAAATGAGATGCTATTTTTCAATTTTTTTTTAAATTTAAGCGTTCTAGAGCCCATTTTTAGAAAATGGGAATCTGATCTAGTCTAATATATTTTTCGTTGTATCGGTTTTCTCTTATTTTTGTTCTTCTTTCTTGTGTGTGTGTTTCTATCTCGTATCATTATCTCCTCTTCTTCTTCCTTCTTCTCTTTATTTATTTATCGTATAGCTACACATGGTTCTCATAACTTGATTTACAAACTTAGAAAGACTGAAACAAATAGTTATGTAAATATAGGTATAAATATAAAAAAATATAAATAAAATAGAAAAAAAAGACGATGTATATATAAAACACATACACAAACATAGACTATATATTAATAGTCAGGTTTTCTATCCATTCAACCGCCGTTTGTGGAAGTTTGAAGAAGTCAGACAACTCGTCAGAGTATGCCGTTTTTCGCAGTCCTGGACAATATGTTGTATGGTCTGGTTTTCTCTTCCACAGTCACACAATGGGTCCGGGGCTCTGTTCCATTTATGAAGAGAGTCTTTACACAGGCCGTGGTTTGTCCGTATTCTGTTTGTCGTTTTCCAGATGCGGCGTGGCAGGTCAAAACCGGTCGGCTTATTATGGGTGTTCAAGTATTGACTCACCTCCGGGGACAACTTGGTTCCATGATGATTCCCAACTTTTATTAATATCGAAATTCTCGTGTGGAGGGTTTTAGCTGTTTTTATTGCAGAACGTCTGGATTTAAGTCTACTGGATGTGGCTGCCGGAATATAGTCATGGATTGGCAGTTGTCCGTTCTGCATTATTTTATTATATTCACGAACCAGAGCTCCTTGTCTTCTTAGTTGAGGCGGTGGAATATGGCTGAGAGCAGGAAGCCAGTGGGTTAGAGTACTTTTTATACAACCAGTGATTGTGCGCATGGTAGAGTTCAGTTGGGCATCCAATTTGACAGTGTGACTACTGTTCAGCCAGATGGGAGCACAATACTCAGCAGAACTGTAGACGAGCCCGAGCGCTGCGCTTCGCAGGGTTGAGGCTGTAGATCCCCACGTCGTACCACATAATTTTTGAATTATATTATTTCTCGTACGGACTTTAGCTGTTGTTTTTTGCAAGTGAGACTTATATGTGAGGGACCTATCAAGAGTAACACCTAGGTATTTTGGGGTTGGGTTGTTTGTGACAGGGTATCCATCAAACTGTATGTTAAGTTGGCGTCCGGCTTCTTTGTTATTAAGATGGAAACATATACACTCTGTTTTGTTTGGATTTGGTGTCAGTCTCCATTTTTTGTAATATGTGCTCATCACAGCCAGATCATAAATTAGGATTCTTTCCGTTTCTTCAGTGGTATTGCGGCTTATGGCGAGAGCCAAGTCGTCTGCATATGCGAATTTTAGGCTAGTAGTATCCGGCATATCCGCAATGTAGAGGTTAAAAGTGCCGGTGCAAGAACAGAACCCTAGGGTAACCCATTATTTAAGGTTTTTGTCTGGCTTTTTGTTTGCCCCATGATAACCTGGAATGACCTATTGCAGAGCATATTATTCAATAGAGAGCCTAGTGTTTTACAAGAAATCACTTTTAAAAATTAGATCCACAAACACTGCTGAAGTTTTCTGTCGATTTTGGAAACCAGCCTCTATATAGGTTGTGAGACTGAGGACCTGGTCCGCACAACTACGTCCCTGCCTAAAACCTGCTTGTTCAATTGGTGTGTGTTCGGAGATCTTCTCAGTAATTCGGTTTAGGATAAGGCGTTCTAGAAGTTTTAAGCAAGCGCTTAATAATGCAATTGGCCTGATCGGCAGGCTTCCCTGGCTTCAAAATGGAGATAATCTTCGTCTTTTGAATTCCTTCGGCATGTTGCCATTTTGAGAGTATCTGAGAAAAATTTGGCTAGCCAGTTTTGGGCAAATGGACTGCATTTGACGAGAAACTCATTATGAATGCCATCAAAACCTGGAGCTTTACCGCTTTTCATCTGTTGAAGTGCGATGGAAACTTCAGCGTCTGCGAATGGTTTCGAATATTCGGAATTTTCCTGACAAGTGACTTTGATCTCCTTCAGTTCCTGTTTAATCCGTCTGGTATGGTCCTTGTCCTTAGGCGCTCTTGACGAGGATACTATGTGGTTTGCTATTTTGGGGCAATATTTGAATAGGCGGACTTTCCCCAATTTCTTTAACAGAGCCCAGGCTTTCCTACTTGAGTGCCTGAAATCCATATTTTCTGTTGTTTGAATCCACTTTTGTCTACGCGCAGCATCTAGAGTAAGAAGCAGCTCGTCTCCTATTTCAGCATCGCCACTATCAAGGTATTCCTGGTATTTTGTTTCACTCTCCTCGTTCCATCCCGGTATGTATTCTTTACGAAAACCTCTGGGAATATGTTTCTTCGCAGTTGAGATGACAGCTCCTACAAATCTCTTGTAGTGTTTATATGTAGGGGGTATCCATATTAGACACTTGTCTAGGTCTACGGAGAAGGCCAACCAGTTGGCTTTCGAGAAATTCCATCTCGGCCTAAGGAAAGATCTTATTATTGGAATTTGGATCCCCAATTGGACAAGTGCTGGTCTATGTTGACTTTTAGGGAAGTCACTGAGGATACTTCTTTGAGCGTGGATAGATTGACCAAAACAGTTGGTTGTGACGAAAGTTAGGTCAGGGTTATATTCTTTATTCCATACCCTTGACTTAAAGAGCCTCTTTCCTTGGCGTCGAAAATTAATTGTGTGTTGTTTTCTGTCGCCCAGTCATGCAGCATCTCGCCATTTGTATCATTTTGCTGGTACTTCCAGTCAGTATGGTGACTATTAAAGTCGCCGCTATATACTGTCGGGTGCTGATAGTGTGGTAAAACGCTCTGAGGCCAGGCGGTTCGGGGAGGCTTATAGACATTAACGATAGTGACTTCACCTAGCTTTACGGTGATCGAATGGATGTCGTTTTCGGTAGATGTGGATACGAGATGTATATTCTCAATGTCATTACGGGCATAGGTTATATTTTACCATAATGAGCATGGAAAGTTATTCCAACAATATCATATCCAGGAATTTTCGCTCTTGTCTGGCTTGCTCATCATTTTCTAAGTGTGCCTCTTGTATCAGGAGAATGTCCACAGCATTTTCCTTCAACAGTTTGCTTAGGTACTGGCACTTAGACCTGCTGATGCCCTCAATATTTAGTTGGCATATTCGAACATTTTGGCCGATGTTCTTTGTCATTTGGTCCTGAGAAGGGCCATTTTCTTTTATCTTTATCCATGTGTATATTGATCAGGAAATCGCAAGGATATGATCTGATCGCCAATTGTTCTAGCTTTTTAGCGTTACCCAGGGTGCACCACGAGGAGGCAAGCTAGAATTACACCCCTTCTTCTCTTTATCTTTCTATTTCTTCACTCGCAAATTTTATACCCTCCCCTTTGATAGTACTGTCTCCTCTCATCCTGTCCGTGTTTTATCTTTTGATTTCTAACTTCCTTCCACCACTCAATTAAGATTTCGTTTTGTCTACATTTTCTTATTCTTTCTTCATACCTCATCATTCTTCCTTTACTATATATCCGGGTGTCTCCCTGTCCAGCCCCATTGTCTATTTCCAATATTTTTCGTGTATTTTCTCAAGTTTTTCCCACTCTTTCCATCTCCATATTTATGCTCCGTAAATTATAACACTTCTAACCAATTTATCAAAAATCCACCTTCGTTTCTCTATATCGTTTCCAAACATCTCTCTCCCATTCCCCCACACCTGTCTTTGTTATCGTATCCTAAATATTTCCATTCGTCCACGCTTTCTAATTTCTTCTCCCCACCACCATTTTATCTTCTTTCTTATCCCTCTTCTTTTTGAAAATGTTAAATAATTGTCCTTTAACTGTTCGTATTCATCTTATTGAAAGGTGAGTGACAGTTGTAGGTTTAGAAATTATGATTGTATTAAAATCATGGGACACAACATGTCGACGTGGGGTATGAGGTGCTAAAATTTGTGCAGCTACGAAATCTATTCATCGCATTCTCTGTTTTAGTGTAGCTTTTGAGAAATGTGCCTTTTTGCATTTCTTTACATTCTAGAAGGTGAAAGTCGAGAAAATGAAGTAAAATCGAAATAATTTATTATTTATTTAAGCATTGGCAAGCGCAGGTACAATTTTTTCAAATCTTTCGATGCCTCGCAAAAATTTGTCAGAGCTCAAGCACTCGTCGTGTCCGTGAGCTCCAGGTTTAGTATTAAAAATATTCGAGTACCCGATCGTCGGTACTCCAGCCGCTCGAAAATGGCGTCCATCAGTATTGCCAATAAAAATGCGAGGCGTCATTGGTATTTTCCTAAAAAAAACATATGCAATCGAACAGAAAAAAGAGAGTCTATAGCTTACAAACTCTCCATCACAGCTTTAAAAGCCATCCAATAGATATTAGTGGCGTCGAGCTTGGTGTTCGGCGACTCATCGTCTCTTAGAATTTCTTCGATTGTTAATCCGCTTCCCGCTTCTTTGCACCACTTCTTTACAAGCGCTTCGAACGCTGTGAACCTTTCCACCGGCACTCGGGCGTCGAAGGTGACAGAAACCTCTTGAGGCAAAACGTTAGCTTGTAAGCCTCCCTAAACCAATCCTTCAATTATTACGCCACTTCGAAAATAACCACTCACCTCCACCATAGTCAAGTTCACCGACACCACTTTCTCCAAGTCCCCGAATTTAACTTCTTCGGCTCGAAACTCGTAGAACTTTGTCAAAAGACGCTGCACTTTCTCACCAGCTGTATCGTCTACGAATAAAGAGCCATGACCACCTTGTCCAGGGCAACGCACTTTAATTTCTAAAACCTAAACTAAAGATTTTTTAACAGAATAATTCGAGTCTCACTCCAATTCCGTTTTTCGCCGTAACCGATGGTAGCATTTCCATCAGCACTGGGAATGCACTCGTCCATAGCAAACCCGACATTTAACGCTTTAAATTCGGGCGTTTTCACAAACAATTTCATCCCTTCTTGTCCGCCGGTTTCTTCGTCCGCGACAAAAACACGTGCACCGTGCGTTTAGGCTGGAACCCGCGCTGTTTGAGCCGGCGAATCGCTTCTAAGTATTGAATACCCAGAGATTTGATGTCTTGAATTCCGCGGGCGTAGATGATGCCATTTTCGTCAACGTCGGCCGCGAAAGGTTTGTGGGTCCACAAATCCTAAACGTCGATGTCATTAAGAAAACGCTCGCGAAGCACTTACCTCGAAAACGGGTACAACGTCCATGTGACTGTTCAATACGATGGTCGGCAAAGTAGGTTCTTTTCCGAGCCATGTAAGAACCGCATGCGGTTTATTTGGTAGCGGCCGGTACACCGCGAAATCTAACCCGATCTCTTCGGCTTGTTTCTGCAAGAAAATCAAACATGGTTCTGTAAAAAGTTTGGTAAAAAAAGGTTCCAACAGGTAGTCTTTATGCTTGCCATAATCGATATTCGGATGAACAGAAGGAATTTGGAGATACGTGCGCAAATTATCAATAGCCGATTTTTCCATGGTGTGGTTTAAAGTCAGTTCATTTGTGTCTATATGTATATATATATATATATATATATTATTGTGAAAAAGGAAGCGGATAACCACACGTGTTTTTTTTTTAATGTTTACTAAATGCTCTTGAGAATGATTGCCGTCTGACTAAAAATAATAGGTTTTAGGCATAGGTAGATCATTTATTAATTTACCGACATTTCGCCTGATATAGCCTGGTGTTTTTGAAGTTTCAAGTACATCATTCACTCTTTGAAATAGTTTAAAACCATTCATCAACATCATTGTGGGTATTCTTAAATTGGTTTATCTGGTACGTTGCTTTCTGTTCGAATTCGTAAGCGGCGAACCACTTCCCTCGTCCATCCTTATAAAAACAATTTTTAAAATCTTAACCACTGTTATTAAAAACATGGACAAATCCGCAATTGAGAATCTTCGCGCTTATTTGCGAATTCCTTTTACGCATCCCCGACATCGATTACGGCAAGCATTTGAGCGCAGAATCACGCAACCGTTGATTCTCTGTAATATTCTTACAGAACATGTTTGAATTTCTTGAGCAAACAAGCAGAGGAGATCGGATTGGAGTTTGCCGTTTATCGGCCACTTCGAACTAAACCTCATGCAGTTCTTACCTGGATTGGAAAAGAACCTACTCTATCTACCATCATCTTGAACAGTCACATGGACGTAGTGCCAGTGTTTCCAGTAAGTGTTTTGTTTTGATTTTTTCTTATATAGTCCATTTACGCTTAGGAGTACTAGAGCCATAAGCCTTTCGACGCCGACGTCGACGAAAACGGCGTGATTTACGCTCGAGGCGTTCAAGACGTGAAATATTTGGGTATTCAATACTTAGAGGCGATAAGAAGACATTCGTTTTGGAAGAAGAAAATGCTGGACAAACTGGTATGTGACGCCCGAATTTAGAAGCGTTAAATGCTGGATTCGCTTTGGATGAAGATATACCCGCCGCGGGCCAAACCATACTCGCAATCTACGAAGAAAAAGAAACTGGAGTAAGCAAGTTTTATTTTCGGAGTTCATTTTAGTTTGACTTTTGACATTTTTAAATTTAGAATACGGTGTCTGCGTAGAAGAAGAAATCTGGAGGATGTGAATGAATTTTGATACGCGTGTCTGTCCAGAGGTTTGATACGTATCAGAGCGTTCGTAAAGACATGATGTAAAGAAGCCGGAGATGGAGTAAAGCTGGATGATATTGTCAGCGATGAACCTCCGTCGCACACTAAGCTCGACGCCAGTAATTTCGTTTGGGTGGCTTTCAAAGCGGCAATGGACAACATGTAAATAAAACACGTGTTGGGAAAGAGTTTCAGTTAAATAATTATTCTTTCAGGGGCCTTGTAGTAAAGCCGGGAATTTTCCCCGCTAACGCAGATGGTTGTTTTCTACGAGGAGCTGGGATACCTACCATCGGATACTCCAATCTTTTAACGTAGAAATAAAAGCGCACGGTCACGATGAGTATTTACCATCGCAAGACTTTTGGAAGGTATAAGCAGATTAAGAACAAATTATTCTAGCAATTTTTCGATTTTATTTAAAACTTTTGTAGTTCCTGTACACACAAAATATAACTAAAATATTGAGATTGGCGAAAGAAGGACTTTAAAATAGAAAGATTAATAGAATAGAACAATTTCTGAAGTAGAGAGTTTATTACGTAAACCATGAATCTGGTCCTTATCGAAAAAAATTTTCATAAAATCATTGACGCTTATTATCGAAATAATTCGTTTAAAAAGTTCCGCCTATACTTATTTGAACTACCGTTTATCGCCATCTAATCAAAACAATTCCAAACTAGTCAAAACGCAACACACATTGCCTTCGTGTATTTAACATTATTTAAGTTTTTCCAACTTCTTTAAATTATACAATAAAAACTTTTTTAACGGATAAAATTAATTAATTTATAAATTTCTTGATAATTAAATAGTTCAAGTACCAAAAATAGTAGTTCAAATACCACATTCGATTGGTGTATTGTAAAACTAATAATAAAGATTTTCCACCTATTTTCCAAGTAGCGAAAAAGTTTTTTTCTAAAGTTTGCGATGCACTAAATAAAGTACAAATGCGGCTGTACAATGACAATGACCACCGACAAAAGGAAGTATGTTACATGCGATCAAAAATTGATACTAGTCGATTTTATTACGAACCATTATCGAATGATTAAGCCTCAATTCGACAACACTTTTACCGTAGACGAATGCAACAAGTTGTGGGAACAGATATCGGCCACATTGAATGCAGTCGACGGTGCAAAAAAGTCGACACGAGGATGGCGCAAGGTAACTTTAAAATTACACAAACTCTTTCTACGAGAATTTTCTTTTAGTGTTGGCGCGATTTGCGACGCAACACCAAAGAGAAGGTGGCAAAACTAAGACAATTAGGTCCAAGTCTGACCGATGATCTGACACCGATACAAGAGAAAGTACGTGCGCTAATAGAAGAAATTGACACAATTGACAACAAACAGGTTGTGTTTTGCGACGTATTTAAAACGGAACGAATGGATCTGACGAGTCGTTCGGACGGATGGGAAACGGAAAAACCCATCGAAACGCCCAAGAATATTCCGGTCACAAGACAGAAGCCATTTCGAAGGAAATTGCGTAGTTTTGCACTAAAGGAAATTGTGCATGAAAAAATCTTATTATGATCAGCTTGCCTTATTAGAAAGGCACATTCAAGCAATTGATCGGCAAACAGATGCCATCAATAAACAGACAGTTGTACATGAACGTTTAATGCAATTACTGAATCCTAAATAGATTTTATTTAATTCTAGCGCTAGATTAAATGTGTTATTAAGGGATTTTGTTTTTAATTTTAATGAAGTTGGTTTACCTAATCTTAAAGTGTTGTGTATGCAACACACTTAACTATGACGTCACGCATACTAATTACGCAGTCATTCCTTCGATTAAAAACTTACTGTCGAGTTTTCAACCGTTCAATTAAATAAACAAGATCCAACCAGATTCGAGCTGATGCTAAAATTCCACATTCGGGTTCAGTTTTCCAATCACACTATTGCCACGTCTTTATTTCGTACACAAGTATTATAATAACAAGTTTTTCATATTATCTCACCATCTACAAATCAATTCAATAACTTAAAATAAGTTTTTAATGTGCAGTTTACAACTTCTACCTCTAATATTTATGTCTACGACTTGGCTCATTCAGAGCGAAGCGAGCTATGCAGAGTCTCGATCAAAACAACAAATGGGAGGAGTAAGGGGTACCCCACATGAAATCGATTGACTGACAATTCCAGGTACAAAGTAGCAGTAATATAAGCACACACAAATGGCACAAAGAAAGTTTCCAGAGTTTACGCAAAGAGATTTATCGAGTAAAGCCGCCCGACAGAACCACTCACCTTGTAGGGGTCATCAGAATCACACTATCTTAGAATTATTTATACTACTCAGTCGCATTGATACACTATCAAGCAATGTCAGTTATAAAATCTCCAGTTGACCGGGGGGGGGGAGGATGAAAGTGGTAATTAACTAAGGAGAAGATAATCTGAATCATCTGTTAGAGGATTTGGTATTAAGTAGGCAGAAGGTGACAAAGCAACCTGATAATATCAATAATAATATAGAAAATCTTAAATGATGGTCTAATACTTAGTGATGACAATCGGAATCCTCAAATTGTGATAAATGGACAAGAACTTAGTAGGGAGAATAATGAAAGCTTGCAATGTAATCAGCTAAAACCTAAGTCACCACTGCCTTTGGTTAGTAATTAGACTTAGTTTTTCTTCGATTAATTTAGGTAAATTATAGGGCCGATTGGCCGGATCTAATGGTTTAACAATGTCGGACATATCGTGCGTGGCTGAGTCTGCTGGAGCCATTCCTCAAATTCCTTATGAGGAGCTGCAGAGGTCTACAAATAACTGGAACTCAGCTGCTGTGCTAGGAAAAGGCGGATTTGGAACAGTTTTCAAAGGCATTTGGAAATGCACCCAAGTGGCAATTAAGAGGATCGAACAGAAAGAAGATAATCCCGAATCTCACAGTGAACAAATCAAACAGTCAATAACAGAACTGCATTGTTTAAATGCTTACAGACATGACAATGTACTCCCTTTATATGGGTAAGTGAAAATGTTAAAAGTGTTTGAAATAAGCTGGTGTTTAGTTACAGCATAGGCGGGCCGCAGCCTTGTTTAGTATATCAGTACATGTCAGGCGGGTGCTTGGAAAACCGTTTGCGAACTCGTGATACCACCAAGTTTTTATCATGGCAGCAACGTTTAAATATTGCTATAGGAACCGCAAGGTAATCTTACATCTATTTACAGTTATTTTCAATATAATCGAGTCCACTTAATTCTGTATAGTATGTAATGTCAGTTTTGATTGAATGTCAAAGTTAATGGAGAATGACATTTTTGACCAATGTCAAACATAACCTGCTTCAAAACGATTTTTAAGGTTTACTATTATTTTGAAAATAACTGTACATAATGAACATGGCTAAACGACAAACTCTTACAGAGGTCTGCAGTTTCTTCACACCATCGGCGAGAAACCCCTAATCCACGGTGACATTAAACCAGCAAACATTCTTTTAGATCCTTCCGATAACGCTAAAATTGGCGATTTTGGTCTAGCCCGCGAAGGTCCTCATTCCAACTACACGTACATTAAAGTGAGTCGAATTCACGGGACTCGACCGTATCTGCCAGACGAGTTTCTGCGTTCAAAGAAAGTGTCAACCAAAGTAGAGCACCTATAGCTTTGGTGTAGTGTTATTTGAAATTGCGACTGCATTAGGAGTATACGTTGAACAGAGACCGAACAAGTTTTTACGTGACCACGTTTTTAATTATGCAGGCGACGTTTACGATTTGAAAGATAAAAGAGTAAACGGTGGTGATAGCTGTTTTATTGGTCTGATTGACATTGGTAAAGTGTGCGTTAATAAGAAACCGAAAGATCGGCCAGAAATGGTTGCCGTCTTAATATCATTAGAACAAATTAGGATTACGTAAACAAATTTATTAATAAAAATACATTTTTTAAGTTTTATGTCGCTGTTTTTCTTCAGCCTCCTTTGCTCGCTTCACTTGCATTTCCTTCTGCTGCTGTACAATCTTCCGGAAATTTTCCTCATCATCCAATTTGTTGTCTTCTAAATCTATTAAAAAAAATTTAATTAAGTATAACAAAGAATTTAATGATAACAGACCATGTGGATTAACTTCCTCTCCTTCAGAATCTGAGCTGCTATCATTGCCTGGATGGCGTAAGAATATGTCACCAATTTCCCGACCCTGATGTTCTGTAGTGATTAAAGAACTACCTTCGCTTTTATCATGTTTCTTTGCTTCAGCATTTTTACGTATCCTTTCCCATTCGACCTTATAATCTCTGTCATATTCCTCTTTAGCCTCTTCGATCAACTTGAATAAGTCATCAATTCCTTGTCCAGTAGTAGCAGATACCCCACAAACTCTCAAATTGTTGTAGAACTCATCAAGAGCTAGCGCCATTGACCTCGTTAGGTTACTAATGTATGACTCCTCAGTTTCTAAAGCGTCGTGAAATAATTCAAAATCTTTCATCCAACTGACGGCATAAGAGTGATCGACAATGTCAGTTTTGTTCATTACTACTATGAAAGGCAACCGTGTCTTATACAAAATTGAACACGCGTAGAGCATGTTGGACATGAACGTTATAGGCGAAGTGCTTCTCACAGTGTCGATTACATATAGAATGACGGTTGGAAATGTCGAGGCAAGAGCTTCGGTGATTATAGTGCCTGAAACTGACCATGTAAACACTTCAATTTGACCTGGGGTATCCAACACGCAATGGTCATTGTCACACTTGGAAATGAAGTTGATGACATCTTGAAACTTTGTTGAGAATAAGTTTAGTGACGTCACGATGGCCCCATTCGGACCTAACTGATATTGTTTCATGACCTCCTTGTAGTTTACTGTGTCTCTTACATCTAGAAAAGTTCAGATAATTGCAAACAATAGAAAAATAGTCTTACCGATGTGTGCAAAGTAAGGTAGGTGTAAGCAGGCAGGGTCTAAGTTCACTGTGTACGGTTTGTTAGGTTGCTTGCTTAGGCAACCGACTAAGGAGGTTTTTCCTGAACCCGCCATTCCTAACACAATTAAACATATCGGTTTTTTCAGAACTTTCTTCTTTAGATTCCATTATATTGTAAGGTTATGTTCAAACAATTCGACCTTGACAAACAAAATGGCGCTAACTCACATTTTAAAATTAAACAGGGACGGACTCGCTAAATGTCAATAGAATAAATTTTTATTAGTATTGGAATAAAAATATAAACTTTTTTTTTAATATACAAACGATGTAGATATAATCTGAATCTTGAAAATTTATTATCACACAAACACTACTTTAGATTTGCTGTGTTACGTCCAAGGTAGGATTAAACTGGAGTTTTTTCTTCTCTTCTCGATTAGGGGTAGTGCTTCCAGTCGCAGAGGGCGCCGATTGGTTCCGTCCACTCCTAAAGAACTTCCTGAAATTAAATATTAAAGAACGCCTATACTTTCATCGATAACGTACCGCTCAGCCAGTTGCTGTGAGAGCAACCGTAGGAATTGCTCAAAATCGGCGAGGCACTATCGCTGGATTTAGGCTTGCTCCTCTTCGTGTAATCTTGATCTACGTGCTGCTGCATTTTTGTCGTAACGGTTCCTCGCCACGCGTTAAAAACGGTAGCGTCCAACCTCGATGTTTGATTCAATAGTTCGATCGCGCGTCTAGGTTTGAAGTAGCTCCCAATTATGTCTTCGTTGTCGATCTTCTCCATTTTCTAAAGCGAAACTTAATTTAGCGCGATTTAAATTTAGAAAACAAATAGAGGTGCGCGAGTGCAAATTACCTCGCTGTTGTCGTCGGGCGGTGTCGATGGCTTGCTGCTTTTTCCCGAATGTTCGCAACCTTTGTGCAGCATGCAACAAACACGTGCATCAATCTTTCTTTTTTAAAGACAATTCGTAAAGCCGTGCGCGAACCTCAACACAAGCTTATCCGATAAAAGAAATTTAGTTCACCTGAGATAAAAAACTTTCGTTTGTGTCGTCGTTCACCGAATCGGAATCGCTTTCGAGACGACCCGGTGCTGTCAGACTATCGTGAATGCGACCTATAAAGCGTCAGGGACTGAGTATTTTTCAGCGATCTTCGAGTGTGACTTAAAAAAATTAATAATTACCTGGAGGAGGCAGCTTGGTGCGATGAATTACAAGGTTTGGCAGCTTGTATCTTTGCGAATCTTCGATCCAAATTGCTTGTTCTTTAATTCCATCCAGATCTCTATAGTTGCATTCGTTCTTAAGCGTTCCACACAATTTGTCAGCGATCTGTGACCATAGTTTAGTGTTCCGGTTTAGTTTCCTGATTGTCTCTAAGTAGTCGTTGCGTTCTACTTGAAACTCGCTTTGTATGTCGGCGATTTCTTTTTCTAGCGACTTAACTTTGTGTCGGTATCGTCTTAAAGCGTCAGTCTTGATGTTCAACTCCTGGCTGATGTCTTTGTACTGATTCTGCAACAACTCTCTGTCTTCGTTCATATCAATCTTTGCGAGAACGTGCGCAATAGCGCTCAAGCGTTTCTCCGACGCCATCTTTTTCCGTTTTCTCCTCTCCGACAGCTCCTTATCGTCGGCTCTCTCGCCTCCAATCATCGATGCTTTCAGAGCTTCTATTCGGCAAAGTATCTCTTCCTTAGACGTACTTTTCGGTTTCTTATTCTCTTCAAGGTCTTGATTCAGTTGCTCTATGTGCATTTGGTACTCGCGCTTTATGCTCTCAATCTGGTGCAAAATCTTCTCTTTCTCGCTTTTTTCGTTCTCGTGCAAATTCTTCAGCTTGGCCATTTCTTCTTGGTATTCTTGTATCAGAAGATCTCGCTTAGTGTCACCATGAGTTACGGTTTTATTCATTTCAAAAACCTCGTCGGAGATGTCTTCGATCTTCAACGGCGTGCTCAAACGATTTTCGAGAAGATTTCGCAATCGTACGATTTCTTGCTGATATTCTCGCAACATCGCATCTTTCGGATCCTAAAATTAATTAACGTTAAATATTATTGTCCTTTGTACGTTTATCAATTACCTCGTTAATTCGCGGTTTGTTGTGAATGTTTTTCGCCCTATTAGCGTATCGAAGTGTTGAAAGTGTTTCATCGTAGTCTCTACTCGCCGGGCTTACGCAAGCGATCATCAAAGTTCTCGTATTACCTCCTAAAGAATCCTGAAGCAACCTGGTCAGTTTGGAGTCTCTGTAAGGAATGTGCTTGGCTTTTCCGTCGACCAACGCCGATATTACGTTGCCCAAAGCGCTGAGCGACAGGTTAATTTTCGTCGCTTCTTTGAGACGATCGCCGGTCGCGCCGGTCTTCGCTTGTCGCTCGGATCCGGCCAAATCGACCAGGTTCAGTTTTCCCTTTCTTATCGACTCGTTGTCGCTCGAAATTTGTTCGATGCTGATCGTGAAGATGCTGTGAGAGCGGGAACTAACTTGGTTCATAAGCGTAGCTCCGATCATACGATTCTTCGAGCCGATGTTGAGCATCTCCTCGCACTGGGCGACGTTGTGCACAGGGTGAATCGTCAAACCGGGAACGGTGACGCCTTCTGTTCGGAACTTCTTTTAAATTCAATGAACTTTCGTTTGGTAGCAGCAAATCTCTGATGGATTTAAAATAATGTACCCGTAAGCAAAAGTTTGTTATAGTTACATCCATGTGGTTCTCAAATGAATGATATATAAAGACATCATACCAAAGAAGTTTTAGAACAACATGGACGTGTCCATGATATCTGCCTTAGAAGAGTATGTCATAGTGACATTCTTACCTAATCTGCTCGTTGTAAATTTCCAAGTAACTAACTAGAGCTAAATATTTAACGCCTGACGTAACAGAAATAGCTTCAAATATGTGTTCAAAGGCACGCGAGATGATTCCCTTCTCGGGAGGATTTGTCATTTTTGATCCTTCCATGCTAAAAGATTTGCCACAGCCAGTTTGACCGTATACGAAGATCGTGCTGTTGTATCCTTCGAGAACGCTCTGAAATTTCGTAAGTCAAAGCTAGCGGTGGTTAATATTGCCGCAACTTACTTCTATTAGAGGATAACAGATGTCGTTGTAGATATTTTCTGTGTATGATTCTTGATCGTAGACGGAATCGAAAGTGAACTGTTTCGGAAACGAAGACGGGCCTTCGTTCGGATCCCATATTTCGGTCATACAGTTCTTCATCTGAACGATACATTTACATTTCAGTTCGGTTTCTCTTTGATTCATGGGTCGACATCTTACTATTACTTTTACGTTTTCTGCCATCGTCGGTGTATCTTCAGGTCATTATTCTGAAAGTTAATCAACAAAGAAAAGCGCTTATCAATGAAAACAGCAACTACTACAAAATGAAAAACGCGTATAATTGTAGATTTGCATGCGCGACATAAATCCAAAAACATATTAGTCATTTCCTGAGAATTCTCGAAATAAATTAAATCATAACACGTATAGCCATTTATCGCCGACATAAACAAGCGCCCTTTCCAGGTGAAGGTTGCGCATTTTCCTATTGATAGAGCGTTAAAAAGAAATCGATTCAATTTCTTTCGCTCCGACTTTTGATAAAGTCTTAATGTATTAGTTATAGCGGGGCAAGGTTAAGAGGTCGTTCTAATCTATTAGAATGAATAACAAGCGCACATGATAAAAATATTGATTGCAATACAGTGCTTAGTTCCGTGAACTTGAATTTGCTCGTGTAACTATAGCAACTTTAACATTACAACAGTCATTACATTTGCATAAGTCCATCAATTTTATAACGTGAATCGGTAATTAGTTTAATAGACCCATTCTTTTCTAATCGTCGGTGTTAATCTACTTTTTTAATTTATATACCTTCTTGGTAAACTTACGAACTCTTTCTAAGTATATATTTCCGATCAAAAGATGGCGTAGTTTTTTTATATTAGAAAATTGTCCTTGAAATTGAAAACCATTTTGATTTTTACATTGCCAATTTAAAGTTTCTAATCAAGATAGGCTGTGTTTATTTATAGAATGTTTGCAACGTGAATGTTAACTTTTAAACAACATTTAAAAAACTTTAACACAACGCACGCTATAACTTAATTCACCTAATGTTTACATAAACATAAGCTTTAAATCTTTTGCAAAGTAGGCGATTTTATGTGGTAGCCGAAAGTTTTGATATGAGATGGAAGATGATATTGATAAAACATGTAGTATGGAAGCAAAAAAATATTTTAACCTTAAAAAGTCTTCCGAGATTGGACCACGTCGAAACGGGAACGTTTCTACCGCTTTTATAAAGAGCAAAAATTGAATAATTTGAGTGCAAGCAAACAAATTATTCAAAAATTACTCCAGGTGTTTAAGCAACACCAACCTTCATAGAATTTATTGGCATAATTTGAATATTTTGAAAATTTCTGAGAAGTTGGCCTTGGACAATGTTTTGTAAATTGTACAATGGCCAATAATAAAGAATAAGGGAAAGATCCAATTGTACAAAGTGTAGGCTTGGATCTGAATGAAATAAAACCAGTTTTTGTAGCATTACAAAACCTATAGAAAGTAGTCCCTGAACTGTAACTTTTGTGTAGAATTGAAACATCAACAAATTCTATTAGAATAAATAGGTCAACCAGTTTGTTTATTCTCTAATTTTGAAGCGATCGAAGTAGGACGTCTGGATAAAGCGCGACAAATACGTTTTTGTTCGATTTATTGAATGACTGACATTATATTGACGCACTATGACCTATTTAACCTTTTAAAAGCGGGCTATCGATGTTACAATTACCCTGTCAGTTTGTCGACATTAATAACGCACAGGTGCGGATGATTGACGCTGACGAGGGCTGTGCAAAATGATAACGAAACGTCATGTCAAAGTGTAGGTATATGATTCTCATACTCGTGTTGACCTACTTAATATTTTCCAAAATACGATTTTAAACTTAATAGTCCACAAGTTTTCGTGGTCGTTGCCTTAGGTAAACGATCGCAAATACCCATTTAAAAAAGGGCATTTACTTTTTTCACAGATAGCGTGCGAGATAGAACATCTGCTGCACGCACATCGTATTATAACTTTGTTATTAACTGCACTTAACACCACAAAAGTGACACCGAGACACTAAAAAAATTTGACGACTACGCTACTAAATTACGTACCTTTAGAAAATCTTAAAAAGTTTCACACAAGTGAAAGTTATTCTACGAAAATAAAACTAAAACGCGCGATCGCATGTAGAAAAATATTGACTGTCAGACTGACCAGCGCTTACTTTGGTCATCTACTATGACCTAACTTTGTATTGTCTTGCGCTTTAACCCTTTTCAATAATTACTGTGCGTGACACAACATTTATTTCGAATGGTTTTATTGGTATTTATACGGAAAGTTCAAGCGTTTTTTTTTTCTCCGAATGCGAAATTATTAGAATTTTATTTATTTATTTCGTTTTCTCATAGGTTTTTCTCTCTCTACGATGCAAATTCAAGTTTTAGTGCAAACTCTTATGGACTTGTACAACAATGGGGCGCGCACCTTTTTTTCTTTACCAAAAGTTGACGTTTGACAAATCTTTTTTTTTCTAGTATTTATACGGAAAGTTCAAGGGTTACTTTTTTTTCTAATTGCGAAATTATTTTGACTTTGTTTAGCTATATGATCCGAACTTCTTCTGCGAAAACAGTATCGCTAAATTCGCCGTTTTAGAACAAACACTTAAGAGCTTTCTCAACAATGGGATACGAGCGCTTTTTTTTACCAAAAGTTTCGTCAACTCGATGGTCGACTTGGCACTCGAAAGTTCAAGCGTTTCTTTTTTTCCAAATCCGAAATTGTTTTAAACAAAATTAAATTTTCATTAACTATATAAGTAGGCTCGGCTTATAACAATTGAGCTAAACTTAGACCCATTCAAAAGACGAAACAAAAACTATAGAATATAATTAACTGTTTTATTTTGTAACGGTTGTAGTTTACAAATAACGAGAGAAAGCGACGGCTCTAGCGGTACAACCTAGAGAGAAAAAGTAAGGGAATTTGGCGCACTAAATTGGTGGAGGATCCAGTATTTATAGTAGTTAGAACAGCAGCTTAGTCCGGCTTAGTCAGTGAGTGGGGGGGTCTTAAAACACTGTAAAGAAATATCTTTCTAACAAGGCGCCACCTGCTTAGTAATAGAAAGAAATAAAACCGACTAATAGGAGATCAACAGGTTTTACTTAAGATCTAATACGCTAAATCGAACACAAATCAGAGAGACAAACAGACAATTCAATACAGCAAACAAATCTTAAGGTACTAGGAGAATGTGACAGAAAAAGACACAGCAACAACAATAAATAAAGCTCGCAATCAAATTTCAGGTAAGCTTTTAGTTACACCCAAATTAAAGTTAGCGTTTCAATTGAGGATTGGTTACTAAGAAGGCTCTGCGTACACACGGTGACTTAAAACTAACTTAAACTCGAATTAAAAAGGTTAGTACCTCCGGCCAACCCAAAAGGCCTTTTGTCTTAGCTTCAACCACTCTACCCCGAATAAAAATTTGCTTAAATACTAGAGATCAAACCGTTTTATGTCACATCAACTTAGTTGTATTCTGTAGTATGCAGTTCCGAGAATGAAAGTTCCGGCTAGCGACAGTATTCGACACCTTCAGAAGGTAGGTAACCCCAGGATTTCCCTTAGATAAGAACGGAAGGCAAATGTGTTCCCTCGGAGTAGAAATTATGCAGCATTGTTTAAAAAAAAATTAAATTTTCATTAACTTTATAAGTAGACTGCGCTTATAACAATTAAACTTAGACGCAGTCAAAAGACGAAACAAAAACTATAGAATTTTTTATTTCGTTTTCTCATGGGTTTTTTCTTACATCCGACTTTATTTGGCTCTACGGTCCGACCTGCGTCTTCGTAAACATGTACCTAACGGTTGTAGTTCACAAATAACAAAAGAAAGCGACGGCTCTAGCGGTACAACCTAGAGAGAAAAAGTAAGGAAATTTGACTCGATGTAGCGCACTAAATTCGTGGAGGATCCAGTTTTTGTAGTAGTTAGCACAGCAGCGTCCGGCTTAGTCGGTGAGTGGGGGGTCCTTAAAAAACTGTCAAGAAATAGACTGCTGCCTAACAAAGCGCCACCCGCAGGGTAATAGAAAAAAATAAAACCGACCGACAGGAGTTCAACAGGTTTTACTAAAAGTCTAATACGCTGAAACGAACACAAATCAGAGAGACAAATAGACAATTCAATACAGTAAATAAAACTTAAAGTACTAGGAGAATGTGACTGAAATAGAGAGACTGTCGCATATGATTACGTGCGTTAGCAACAACAATAATTAAAGCTCGCAATTAATGTGTTGAATTTCAGGTAAGCTTTTTAGTTAGCTAAAGTTAGCGTTCTAATTGAGGATTGGTTACTAAGAAGACTCGACGTACACACGTCACTTACACGCGGTGACTTAAAACTAACTTTAACTCGGATTAGAAAGGTAAGTACCTCCTGCCAACACAAAAGGCCTTTTGTTTTAGCTTCAACCACTCTATGTAAAGCGCCCAAGCTTTTATGGAGCTGGTTAAAAACAAAACCAAACTTCGGTGGTGGAGTCTACCCCTAATAAAAAATTTGTTTAATTGCTAATGATTCAAACCGTTTAATGTGACATGTACGTGAGCTTCAATTGAATAGGTTACTTAAACATTAAAATTTAGAAAATTTTTACAAATGTGCCGTCGAAAACTATTGTCGTTAGTTGTATTCTGTAGTATGCAGTTCCGAGAATAAAAGTTCCTGTTAGCGACAGTATTCGACAGCTCCAGAAGGTAGGTAACCGCAGGATTTCCCTTAGGGGAGGTATGTCCGCTGATTGCCTCCAAAACTTTTGTTAATTTTATTTCCACCAATAGAAAATTAGCAACATGCGCGGCAAATTCGACTTTCGTCGTAACGTGCTACACACGACACACGTTTTTAAGAAGGCTCTCGACATACGTTCTACCTTTAAAAATAATACCGTAACAAACAGTCGCTAAATTCAACGTTTTAGGGCACACTCTTATGGGTTTTTCAACAATAAAGCGCGTGCCTTTTCCTTTACCAAGAGTTTCGTTAAGTCGATGGTCGACTTAGCGCTCGACAATATTTTACCAGTTTCTTTTCCTTCAGACACGAAAACAACATGAACAAAGGAGGCTTTGCAGGCGATTTTTAGTTTTTTATTTTGTGCGGAGTTTTTGTTCTTGTAAGGTAATTGTGGTCCGACCCATGTCCAATCGCAAGCTGCCACGTTTTTTTTTACTTTTCAAATTGAAACTTTGGATTGGGCATGCGCTCCATGAGCCTGATGGATGGTTGATGCTTAATCTTGATTTACTTTGAGCGAGTGCCATTAATTTTGCGCATTTTGCTACAAATTTTTATATTACACATTGACAACAACTAGGTTAATAAAATTTAACCTCAACCTGAACCAACGACCATAATGTTTTGATTCTAACGTCTCTAATATAAATTTTATTGACAATCTTCGGTTTTATGTTGAAAGTTAAAGATTAACAAGTTAATAAAATTTATGATACTCGTCAGATTAGGGAGTTATCGCATTTCTTACGTTTCTAAATTAATTTATACCTTAAACCGCATGCGCAGAAAATTGCGGAACGGTAAGTATTTAGCGGAATACGCTATTTCTTGTAGAATACCGTACATAGGGTGGCTCATTAGTGCGAGGAAGGTGGATACATCGGAAAATATTGGGGTTAGAAATAAACTTTTGCAATGAAAGTTGTGGAAATCAATAAACTGCACATTTTAAAATTATTTTCGTTGGTACAGGGTGTTTCATAAAAGTGCGAAATACTAAAGTCATGTTTTTTTTTAAATGGAACTACCCATTTTTTCTTATAAATTTATATTCTTTGGGAAATTCTAATGTAACTTTATTCATTATACATAGTGTCTAAAATGGAAGGTTTTTGCATTATTTCACTTTTTCCAGAAAAATTGACGTTTTCAAAAATTAACTTAATTTTTTCAAATGGCACCACCTAATTTTTTATGTGCCGTTGATCGTAGAATCTCATAAGCTTTATAATGATAAGATTGTAGGTATCTAACTATTACTAAGAGTTTTATAACTACACTATTATCATTAGAAAGCTTATAAAATTCCACGTCCAAAGCCATATAAAAAATTAGGTAGTGCTATTTAAAAAAAATTAAGTTATCCATGAATTTAGAGAGTTAAATTTAAATAATTGATTACTCAAAACTTAGCAAGGTTAGAAAGGTGAACAACTAGCTTTAGTTAGTACATGTAATGCATATTAAAGCCACGAAATCGCAGTTAGATAAATTCTAGGATAACTGAGTTATTTAATTTTTTCGAAACGTCAATTTTTCCGAAAAAAGTGAAATAATGCTAAAAGCCTTCATGTAAGAACCTATTGCATAAAGTCACATGAGAATTTTTCAAGAAATCCAAATTTTTAATTAAAAATGGGTAGTTCCATTTAAAAAAACATAATTTTGGTATGTCGCACTTTTATGGAACACCCTGTATAAACGAAAATAATTTTAAAATGTGCAGCTCATTGATTTGCACAACTTTCATTGCGAAAGTTTTTTCTAACCCCAATATTTTCCGAGATATCCACTTTCCTCGCACTTATGAGCCACCCTGTATATCGTATCCGTTATTAACAAGCGATAACTTCACATGATTAAATTTTTGAATTTACAGCAAACTTCGTACGCATCTTAGTTGTAATTTTTGAGGTTATTACTAGTTACTACTTGTACTTCGGTGCGTCATTAAAATTAACACAAAATGAGACTGCGATTTACTGCTGAGGACGATCTTACATTGTTGAGAATGGTTATCAGCGAAACTCCATTTGAAACAAATTTGTTTCATCCAGTGATAAATTATTTAAATTAAATTTTTCATACTGATCAGCCATATTTCTTATATCTTGTTCTTGATTTAAAAAACCTCCTATTACAAAATCTATTACAATGTCATCTTTTTTCTTTTTTTTTGAATTGGTGGGCGTTGGCCTGCCACAACAGACTTAAGTGGCCTACTTCTCTCGGTCAGCCGTGACTTGTGGTATCATCAAACGGTATTCTTCGCCAAGTCACGGCCTTGTCAACAGTCTGACATTTATTGTGATGCTTTTTTTGCACATTACATCTTAAGTATAACAAAAAGTTTAAAGATTTTATAAAATTTGCCCGCAACAACATTAGAAAAAATATCTACCTATATAGGCCTACTGTATGGTCATAAGTATATTGTAGATATTGATGGTTTGGTTTCAGTGGCATGTGTTTTTTAAGGTATCGGTCCTTTTTTTGGATTTATTTTTACTTCTCAAGCATTAAAAGTTTACCATGATTTTATAAAATGTTGCACAAATCTTTCTAAAAAATTATATATATATATGTATTTAAGAGGCTTATCGGTCGATATTCTATATCCTTGCCAGAAGTTCTTTTGTTTTTAATGGTGGGGTGGAACCAAACTAGCTCAATTACTTCTCTCTCACTACTTTTTATAATGAAATATTCTTCTTAAGTGTATATTAAAAGTTAATTTATTGTATTTTTTTATTATCTTAATATAAAAAATTTAAAAGATTTTATAAGAATTTGAAAATTAGAAAAATTGTTTTAAGTTAAACTCAAAACTAATCGTAAAAACTTATTATAAATAATATTAGTAATATTATAAATAACTGTAAGAGAAAATGATTTAGAATAAAAACTCTAGGATAGATGTAAAAAAAGAAAATGGAGAAGTATTAAATAGAATCATTTATATATGGTAATAAGTATTTTGTAGATTTTATATTTATTAGTTCAGTAGATATTTTGGTATGATTCATGTTATTTATGTGTATCTATTATTAGAAAACTTTAAGAAGAAGAGAAGATAAAATCAGATGTAAATAGGAAATATCTATGATTTCATAGTTTAATATTATAATTGAGATTTTTGGTTTCTCGTAAAATTAATATATATTCCTCTTGTTTATATAACAATTGTTGAATTTCTGTGTCTAAAATTGAAATTTAGATACTATTTATAACGAATACTTCCTCTCTCTCTCTTTTTTTCTATGTGTTAAGGAAAATCATGTCTGCAAGTAAATTACCTAGATATGGTTGAATGGCATCAGGTTCTAATTTTTTTTTCTCTTTTTCTTTTTGAATTTTCTTTTTTTGTTCTGTTTGTTTTTTTAAGAATATCTTATGTTGTAGTTTGTGTATGATATCGTTTGTTCTTTTTTAGTATATTGTTAGGTTCTGTCTTTCTTTCTTTTTTTTGTTTTTCTTTGTTTTTTCTTGCTTTTTTTCTTTTTGTTTCTCTTGTCTTTTCTTTCTTTCTCTTTACATAATATTTATTTATACATTTTACTTACTTTTTAAATTTTAATAGCGATCAATGTGATAACCTCGGAGGTAAATTATTTATATTACATATATTTTTATAAACTTTTTTATTAATTTTTTGTTATTGTTTGTAATATTTTGGTAATGTGTATAGGGTTATTTTTTTGTTTTAATAATATTTTTGTAGTTGAAGTTTTATGTAATTTAGATAATAAATTTGATTTTGTTTTATTTGTATGTGTGTCTAATTTTTTGGTGTTAGTAGAAAATTTCTAACAAACTTCTACATGGTGCCACCAAAGAAGATACTTGCTTCTTATTTTGTGTCGAATAACGTACCGATCATTGTGTGAATAAGACATATATAAGTGTAAAATAAAGAGGAAGATGTACTATATGCGTTATGAATAAAGTTACTCAATTGATTCAATTTCATTTAAGTTGACTTTGTCAAATGTCGTTGCTGTCTTCTTGCTTCTTCTGTATTTTAGGTTTTAATTTTACTGTTATTTTTAAGGTTAGTATTTCAACTAGACAACCACATATATTGCCAACACTGTTTTAGTTACCTTCTAATTTTAACCAGTAAGTAAATGTCAAATTGATTCAGAAGTTTTCTGGTTCTCTCATGAGTTTAGGAGTGTATTTAAGAGGCTTATCGGTCGATTCTATATCCGTTAGACCAGGTACCTTTCTTGCTTTAATTTTCTCAGCTGCTTCAACTACCGGGTGTCCACTTATTTTTTCCTATTTTAACTGCCTATAAGTTCTAAACGGTTTAGGATAGACACATGCGGTTTTCACTGAAATGTTACATTTTAGTATAAGTTTTTTTTGAATACATTGAATTTTTTCCATCGACTTTGAGGACGTCATAACAAAAATGGCGGATTTTTGACACATTTTTTGTTAACTTTTTCTTATGGAACACCCGGTATATTTTTATGTAGTTAGCAAAAAAATTACCAAAAATTCGCTATTTTGTTATGACTTCCTCGAAGTCGATAGAAAAATTCAATGTATTCAATGAAAAGTTATACTAAAATGTAACATTTCAGTGAAACAGCGTGTTTCTATCCTAAACCGTTTAAAAGTTATAAGCAGTGAAAATAAGGGAAAATATAAGTGGACACCCGGTATTTCCTGTACAGTGAGTTCTGGAACATGGGCTTTGTCATTGCTTATAGGCCAGATTGGGGGGCAGAAGTTTGCAACCACATAAGCCTTCTTGATGTCAAAATTTATAGGCATTCTTGGCGAGAGTTTTCCCTTTACAAGTTTAAAACCCTGGCCTCAAACATCGTTGTCAATATCTTGGCAAAATTTTATCCACTCGTTCAGTTTACTGGATTTTTTAAGTGAGTTGAGATTAGTTCTAGCTAAGATATATTCGGCTTGTTTTAGATTGTAAAAGTCATTGTTTTGTACTCTTCTAGCTCGTTGTAATGTTCTTCTGATCCTGTTGCAGGAGTGCCTAGCCATTTAATGTTCATTATTCCATCAGTATGCTAATTGTCTTATGTCTTTGTGTCTATGCATGTAATTTGTCTTAAGATATTTTTGACAGGCCCCATGTAAAACCCTGGACAGTATATATAGTGGTCTGTTGGTACTTCATCCACTTTTTCTAATAGGGTTGATCTTACATAGTCAATTATGTCGTTTGCCAGTGCATTATACTACAGTGGCGGCTTGTCCATATGGTCATTTGGTCAATGACCTCCCAAAAATTTTGAGAATATATAAAAAAATATTCATTATTACGTGTTTTATTAAAATAGGTAATTAAGTCGCAAGTACAATAACTTAAAATTTATCGGCCGTCGTTCGTAATTCATCCTCTTCAACCTTGGGCTGGCGGTGCGAATTGTCCTCATTGAATTAGATCTACCCGGAAAAACTCGAAAAACGGCAGCGCCGAATAAAACGTCCGAAACAATAATCAACTTTGGGTCATGAGCCGGGTCCCGCAGTTTACGTTGACTTCGTATAGGGTGTACAACTACGCTCGATTTTTGATTCGATTTTGCGCGTTTTAAATCAATTTAAGAATTTATATTGATATGTTTTACTGTTGTTGTGTTGTTTTGTAAAAATACTATTTTTGATTCGCGTGTGCATGCGCTATAATAGAAAATGTCGGTAGTGCAGAAAATTAAACAACTAAAAGTGCTAACAAACTTAATTTTACAAAATTAGTTGAGTTCAAGGCAAATGGTCGTCCTTTGCCAGAACTAAGTTTACGACAAACTAGCAAAAATAAAGATGTTCATCGGAAACTTTCGCAAGGTAATGTACGATTTAGCTAACTGGATATGTGGTTGTGAAGTATCAAATGTATTTTACTGTTTTGTTTGTTCATTATTTTCTAAAGACTCGTCAGACTCGCTATAGTGCAAATCCGGTGTAAGAGATTTAAAACATTTAAAAGAGGAAAAAAAAACATGCTTCGTCTGCAGAACACATGAAATGCTCGGTAGACAATGCTTACAGAAAATCCCTTAGAGATTTTAATGAGAATGTTTCGAAAAATCGCTATATTTTGAACAGAATTGTAGATTGTATAAAATTTTGCGGTGCATTTGAGTTATGTCTATTTTTTAAATTAATTTTTGACCTCCCAGTATGATTGACCACGAGCCGCCACTGATTTTATACATAAACCTCAATGGCCTTACCAACCTACAATGTCATCTAAGTCTGCCTCTTCCCTTTGTGCTATAAGATCTACTAGAGGGTCCATTATGGCACAAAATATACGTTTTATCCTCTACAATGTTGATTTAACTCACAAACTACCAAGCAATTTGTAATTTATTTTTAGGTTATGAAAGGTTAAACAAAACTCACGTTAACGTCACAGACGTAAACTGCGTAACTACAAAATGCTACCAGTCCGTTATTTGTAAATAGCGTATAGATTACAAGATTTAACGTTAGCGTTAGCGAAAGGATTAATTCAAATAAATCATAGATTTTTGTTTAACCACGTAAAAATGAAACAGACAACTTTGCCGTTACGCCACTGGAGTTGCAATTTAAACGTGGCTGTTTTGGTTTATGGGTCGAATTATTAAAATATTTACTAATTAATTATGAATAATCATAAATAAACTGTGATAATACGATATCGAAAAGCTTTAAATGAAATTTAAGATAAAAACCGAAGTTTAGGTGCCTACACAAGTGCGGTGTCAATTTTCCATATTTCCCACTAATGTTTCAGCATAAAAAATGGCTTTGAAGAAAGTCAAAGGCAATTTCGAGCGAATGTTTGACAAAAACCTCACACCGATCTTGTGAGAGGAATACGGAACAACAAGGAAAATGAGGTTTATTTTTTTTTAGGTTATGTTTACCATCGTCTTAATTCCCAAAATTGCAGGCCAAATACATTTCGCAATGCATGGAGGACATTAAAATGGAGCTCCGACAAGATAATTTGTCAGTTAAGAGCAACGCCATAGCTAAACTTACTTATGTAAGTCTTTAAGATACTTCACGGCGAACCGTCGATGTTATATTGCTTTCAGCTTCAAATGCTAGGGTACGACATATCTTGGGCCGGATTTAACATCATCGAGGTGATGAGCTCGAACAAATTTACTTTAAAACGTATAGGGAATTATTGGCAGCCCGAGCCAGTTGCTTTCATGCGATTCGAGTTGTTGATGTTAACGACGAATATGATACGTAAAGAGTTGAATTCGCAAAATCAATACGAAGCCGGCCTGGCACTCACATCATTAAGTTGTTATATTAGTACAGATTTAGCGCGAGATTTATCAAATGACGTTTTAACACTGGTGAGTCTGAGTGAAGCTACTTCTTTCTATAAACGAATTCGTGTTATTATAGTTAAGCTCAACAAAGCCTTACATACGTAAAAAGGCGGTGTTGATGATGTACAAAGTGTTTCTTAAGTATCCCGATGCGCTTCGACCTGCCTTTCCAAGACTTAAAGAGAAATTGGAAGACCCTGATCCAGGTATGTGATCCGCTGCACTCTTCGTTACCATTTAACGAGTGCTTTTGTTGAAGGTGTACAATCGGCGGCAGTGAACGTGGTGTGCTGAATTAGCTCTAAAAATCCCAAAAACTACTTAAGCTTAGCTCAGTCTTCTTTAAACTAATGACCACCAGCACCTAAACAACAATTGAGTGTTAATCGACAATAATAAATTGGTAGGTACAGTCTTAGTTTGCGATTATACGCTGATCAAAAAATGTAATCGAATTTGTTAGTGCGCCGTCTTTAACGATGATTGATTACTGAATTCGGAAGAAAATTGACTCACACCCCTTTGGTCAGTTTGATGAGGAAGGTATTTGAAACTTAAAATTAAAAGCTTGAATCCTAACTCCGGTAATGCAACGATTTGTTTTTAGTTTGGAGCTTTTAACGCTTTAGAACCTCGGCTACAAAAAAATTGATAGAACCTTTATAACTAATTTAATGACCAATCCATATAGGTGGACGGTTCTCTTAGTTAACTCGTTAAACGTGTTCGGTGTTCAGCTTGCACGTCGGCGGCGAGTCTTCTTTATGAATGCATAAAAACACCGTCATTGCCGTACTGATCAGTATTTCGGCCGGGATGCCGAATCACGCAGCTAGTATACAATTGTGCGCGTGCAGAAGTTACGAATTTTAATCGAAGACTCGATCAAAACTGTAAGTCTTCGAATTTAGTATTTTGTAGATATAAAAAAAAATTTGTTTGGCGCAGTGAAATATTTGGGTTTGTTGGCGATGTCGAAAATACTTAAGACTCATCCGAAAAGTGTTCAGGCTCATAAAGATCTCATTTTGCAATGCTTGGAGGATAAGGACGAGTCGATAAGGCTGAGGGCGCTTGATTTGCTTTACGGAATGGTAACTTTGTTTTATTTTTCGTGATCTCAGACGCACAGATTTCTGTCGCAGGTTTCGAAGAAAAACCTTATGGAAATAGTGAAGAAACTGATGGTTCATATGGACAACGCCGAAGGCACGCTGTATCGTGACGAGCTGCTCAGCAAAATAATCTTAATTTGCTCACAAAATAACTACCAATTCATCACGAACTTCGAATGGTACATCACCGTGTTGGTCGAACTCGCTCAGATGGAGTTCGGTTCGAAACAGGGCAGCGTCATCGCGACGCAACTGATGGACGTTTCAATACGGGTCCAGGCGATACGTTCGTTCGCCGTGTCCGAGATGGCTCAACTGCTCGAGATCTACAGATCTTCGACTCAGATGTGGATAATGCAAGACGTGTTGTGCGCGGCCGCGTGGCTCTGCGGCGAATTTTCCGGCGAATTGAAAAATCCAGAAGGCACTCTGAAGGCTATGTTGAACTATAAGAGTTTGCCGCAACACATAGAATCCGTTTTCATCCACAACATATTGAAGTTGTTCGCCCGTATTCTAGAAAAATACGAGGCGAACGACAAGTTCGACGAGGTTCTAAGTTATTGCGATCTGATCGAAGAGAAGCTGAACGAGAGCATTAAGTCCGCCGAACTCGAGGTACAAGAACGCCCAGCACCACGTTGGAGATAATCAAGATAGTCAAGGAGGCGTTGCTAGAGAGTACGTACGGGTTGCGGTTATAATAGTTTCAAGATCTCCTGGCGGTTGCCAGGAAAAATATGCTGGTTTAAAAACCCGCCGCGCATCTACATGAAAGTCAACCGCCACCAGATCTTGAAGTTATTATACCATCGCAGTTCTAATAAGCTTTCTATTGCAGAAAAGCAAGAACAAAGCCAGAAGATCATGGACGACGATGCCTTCTCCAACGGCAAGAGCGAGGAGACGCCACTGGCGAACGAGTTGTTGTCTTTGTTCGCTGGCGAACTGAATCCCGTCGCGCCTCGTGCACAAAAAAGTACCGGTACCTGAAGGATTAGATTTAGACGCGTGGATACACGAACCGGTTGAAGATACCGAGTCGGACAGTGACGACGTGTACGACGACAATCTGTTCGTAAAATCGGATAAATCTGAGTACAAAACCGAGAAGTATCAGCACGAACCTACCGAAGAGGAGTTGCAGAAGAGCAGGGAGGCGCGTAAAATGGAACAAATGAACAATCCTCATTATCTCAAAGGTTCGGCGAAAAAGTCTCACAAAAACGGGCAGCAAATGGTTGAAAATATCGACAGCATTCCGATATCGGAGATAGATCTTCCGTTTAAGTTGGTGACGACCGGCCACAAACGTTCCGACAAGTATCTGAACATAGACAAAACGCAGAAGAAATCGAAAAAGAAGAAGAAGAACAAGAAGGAAAAGCGCGAGAGTTCCACGGACGAGGAGCACGAGGTCGAGACGGGATTGCCTTTAATCGTCAATAAGAATTTAGAGCTGCCCGAAGGTGCGACTTTGTCGGATTCGGAGAGCAATCACGATAACAACGACGATCCTCACCGTGCTTTGGATATCGATCTCGAAATGTAAGTATTTCTTCTTCTATGTGCGGTTTTATCATTTCGTTTTCAGAATACCACCCCACGAGTTGCCACCGAAAGAACGGTCCGAGAAGGCGAAGAAGCCAAAGAAAGCGAAGAAGGAAAAGAAGAAAAAAATTGAGAAACGACACGAGGAGGAGGAGGTCGTGAACTTATTGGAATCCGAGCCGCAACCGCAAAAAGGAAGGAAAAAGGCGAAGAAAGAAAAAAAAGACAAGCGTAAAGACGGCGGAAAGAAGTTAAAGAAGCCCGGATACGAAGAGGCTGTCGGCATCTCGACGCCCAGCAAGGAATTTCAATAATTTCGTCTGTGATTAAGAAAAAAAAACAAGAAAAAACTCTCGTTGTCCGATTCGTTTAATATTTCTCTCTCTATCTTTCCTCTTTTCGAATGTTCGTCCGAAACATATACAACATAATAAAAATGGCGCCGTCGCGAACTTTTTTTTATAATTAGTTTTTTATAATCGCCATCGCGCCTTTTCTCTTACTTATTATAATTGTGCTTTAAACAGAGTTTATGTGTAGATTTATGTACCAATGTTAAGTTTTAACTACATATTTGTGTATAAATAAATTACGTATTCCAATAACTTATGGTAAATCGTAATCATGTTCTTTAGGCAAATAAGATTTGTCGTTAATCAAAGCATCATTTTAATAATAATAATATATAGCTACCAGTTAAGTGCGTTAGTTGTTAAGCAAAGCACCTCGGGTTCAGCAATTCCGGTGCAAACATCAGATACCTGACGGCCCTACTCTTCGCAAGGCAATGACAAACCAGCGAGAGCATATGCTCCATTTGTAAAGCTTCACCAAGCTGTTAAAGAATCGGCGCGTTAAACTGTAGGTCCCATGTGTAATGTGTCTACTGTCACGCACAACACAGTATACAATATCAACGCGAGTCGCGCAACGTCCGTGTAACGGATATGTTACTGAAGAAGAAGAATAGACTATCTGACAAATATAGTCAATTTATCTGCCTTAGAAGCAAGTGCATTGGTTTTCATCCAGGCTCAAATACAATTTAATTATTACTTTTAAGTAAATGCCAACAGTTAACTGTAAAGACATGTGCGCGTTAAAGTGCATGGCGCCATCTAAGCAATGGTTTAATCAATTTAAAACAACACGTGAGTCGATAAAGCCAAGATAACTTGTACAACGAAAGAACACCCGATACAGCATTTCGCTCTTATTATGAGCTCATTGACTCACGTGTTGTTTTAAGCATTAAAACCATCGCTTAGATGGCGCCATTCACTTTAACGCGCACAAGTCTTTACAGTTAACTGTTGGCATTTACTTAGTTTATGCTATTTACACGTGTCCATGTACAGCCAGGCCCGGCTCAAGGCATTAGCAAACGATGCGTCGCATCCGGGCGCCAAAACCAGAAATGAAAACGAAATTAAATACCTTCTACCATGAAATATTTGAGTTGGTATAAAATTTGAACTGTTATCTTTAATAATGATAAATCAAAATTGAGCGAAAGTAGAGATTGAATGAATGCAAACATCAACCATTCAGTTTGACTGAAAATGCAGTTCTCACGTTCATTTTTTTATTCATTTATATTTTCAGAATGATTCATAGAAACTGACTCGTGATTTCTACAAAACATCATTTGAACTAAAGTGTGTTTATATATTTCGGGCGGGTGTATAAACTCAAACAAACTAGTATTTTATTGAAGTCTTCTTGCGTCGATGACACTAGGCTGGCTAGTGTTACAAGCTAGCGAGTCGGCAGTAAACGATGAGACACAGAGGGTTCTACTAGCTCAGTAGCTAACCAGCTGGGGCAAGTTGAAATCACATGTTTGTTGTTTTGCATGGGCGCGTTGTTTGATTTTCTGATATGTTACGCTGAACAATGAAGTAGAACACGAGTGGTATCGTAGAATTTCTAAAACATATGAGCAGTATCCGATTCTGTGGAATATAAAAGATAAAGACTATTCCAACACCAAAATAAAGGACGACATTTTCAAGAATCTCTTAGAGAAACTTAATGAGAAACAGCTAACTGTTGGTATGGATGTCAAGCAGTTGAAGACCAAAAATAAAATCAATTCAGGACGTCTACAGACAAGAAATAAATAAAATAGAGAAATCTAAGAAAAGTGGCTGTGGTACTGAAGAGTATACACGCCAAAGTTAGCATGGTTCAAAGATGCAAACTTTTTGGCAGAGGTTGTATGGCTACAGAAGCAGCCAATCAAATTAGCGTGAGTAAAATATATTTTGCTACGGTTAATTGAAGAAAAGTAAGTTTTGCCGGCAGCCGAAGAGTAGGGCGGGTGAGAAAAAGGATCCACCGCTTCTTTCAGAACTGTCTTGATTTAACTGAGGGCGCCATAGTCCTAATGCGTGATACAAACCTGCTTCCGGAACTAAAGAAACAGACGCAACAATCAACCGTAACAAATTAAAGGAGCAATAAATACAATAAAGAGAGAGACACAAGTAACCTACAAAACGTTATATTTAATAACACACCATAAAGAAGAAGGAACAGAGCACAATTAAATATATCCACTTACAACGTGTTCTACGAAGCGTATTCTTCTGTACCCATATATAGTCGTGCACAAAAGTATGAAAAAAATATAAGATTAATAACAAGTTAATAATTTATGCGGTACGCCACTGGTGTTTAATCTAGACAAGATGGCCACGTAACCACACCCGCACAATACGAAGTGTATTTAGTTTTGCAGTTGCAATATTTAGCGTTTAAAAGTTTCGGAGAGTTAGGTGTTTCCCCAAAAAAAGCGCCTCCGTGGTTTTACCCTTATACTCTAAAATCCCAAGCAATGGTGTGGTAAATGAAGCAAGTTCGCGTTTTTTACGGTACACATTCGTTTACAGATTGGGCAAGTATATGCGCCACAACAAGTTAATTAATTATATTGTAGTGAATTAACAAAAATATAAAATACGTGAACAAATACGTTTCGAGTTCCAAAGATTTAACTGCATTTAAGGTGCCAAGACAAGTTGTATTTATTTAGGTGTTACGCTTGAGACGTTTTCGGTAGCAGTGTGACGTCCTGAGATTTGGTTTGTTTTCAGCGCAGAAGTATAATTAGAAAAATCTGACCTTATGTGGTAGATAGAGGTTTACGATGTTGACACACACAGAGGAGATACAGATATGTGGTGTCGGTTCCCTGCGGCGACCCCAATTTCGGTAGGATGTCCCGTATTTCAGCAATTTTAACAGCAAACCCCAAGTATGCGACACACGCAGCGACAAGACAATAAAAGGTAGAAAGAGATCCCACGATGAATTTAATCAGCCAGGTAATTGGTTTTGTTTAGGCCAAAAGAACCTTTAAAGCCGAGTAATTTTAATCCCGAGTAACTCTAATCCGGAGTAACTCGTTTTATTTGAGTGCAATCGAGCGACCATTAGAAGAAATTAGTACACGCATCCGTCCTAAGATAAATTTCAGAAAATCGAGTAATTAATCCTTTCCAGCACGAAAATTTGACGGAATTACGATGAAGCACTCAGATGAAGGTAATTTGAATTTTACGTAACACGACGTGATAGTAGTTATAAGGTGGAAATTGAAGATTAGCCGAAAATGTATTGGTCAATTAGGATAATGTGGAAGTTGAATTTTGGGAATTAAATTTTTAATATTTTTGTTATGGAGTGAATGGAAATGTTGTGGTTATACCTCGATTTTGTGTATTGTGTGTTGCCTAATTTCACAGTGACCGTTACAATTTTATTATATAATAATACATATTAAAACTTAGACCGTTCTCCAGTTTTTGAGTCCAGCTTTCTCCCATTGCCAAGGCAGAGGATTTTCTTCTGTAAAGTAGGCAACATATGCTTTCTGATCTCCTCAGCAGTTCGACTGTAATGGTTTCCTCCTAGGTGATTAATAGGCTGCACAATGCCAGCATTTTCCCTCAAAGCCCAGGTGTGATAATCCCAGTATTCAAGTCCTCTCTATCTACTGCTTGTTGTGGCATGTAGTTACCCGGATCAGTCTTTCGTAACCAGTTATGAAGGCTACAGGCAGCCCAAATGACTTTATCGATAGTTTCCGGTGCCAAATCAATCGGTCTTGAAAATATTCTGAATCGCCATACTAGTATGCCAAAAGCATTTTCTACGACTCTTCTGGCACGGGAAAGACGATAATTGAATATTTTTTGGTCAGGACTAAGAGCTGTTTTACTGTATGGTTTCATAAGATTTTTCCTCAAAGGGAAAGCATCATCTCCTATAATAACGCCATATTCAGGCAAACCAAGAGTCTCGTTTTCCATTCCAATATTCAAAGTGCTGTCTCTAAATATAGCACTATCGCTTGCTCGACCATTTGCACCTACGTCAATATACGTAAAGCAGTAATCGGCATCAACCATAGCAAATAATATTATACTGTAGGTTTTTTATAATTGAAGTAGACTGAACCGGAACACGGAGGCCTCTTAATTATAACGTGTTTCCCGTCGATTGCACCAAAACATCTAGGAAAATTCCAACGCTGAACAAATTTATTTTCTATTTCTTTCCATTCATCAGCTTTTTAGGGACCTGAGAACAAACAAAAATTATAGGTTTATTTTATTTTCTAGGAACTGTCACAAAGCAGTCAAGCCACACCACCAGACGAAGACAATAAAAGTGTCGAGTCTGAAAATGACGAGGACTCATCACAACAACGTTCTAAGTCGCCTGAAAAAATGGGACCACCCCCGACACCAAGGAATAAACCTAAAAAACGACCGAGAATTGAAGAAAAATCAAATGAAATTTCAGAAGCTATAAAAAAATTGGATGAAATTGCCAAGGAGTCATCCGATGAGAAGCCCTATGACCTGTTTGGGAAATTTGTGGCTTCTGAGCTGCGTCTCCTACCACAGCGACAGGCCATCTTGGTGCAGCAGGAAATCCAAAACTCAATTATTAATGCTAAGCTGTCGTCTTTAGAGCTTTAAGAGGCCCCCAATCTGTCCATAGTGCGTTTTCACCTTTTTCAGATGACTCATTTGCTTCGACCTCTGCATCATCGATGCACGACGACGATGGGGATGTTTTGCAACAGGTCCTAATCAATACATTCGGAGGAAACACAACATAAATTTTTGTCAAATAAATTGTATATTTTCTAAAAACTGATGTTTAATTTTTAATTTCACTCACCTCAATGAACGGTCGAAGGGCGCAGGAAATTGATGTTAGCACTTCGGGTAAAAACTTCGAAATAGTTGATTCTGGAACTCTGAACAGGTATTCCAAAGACTTCAAAGAATCGCCCGTGGCTAGATAACGTAATGTTATTTCCAATTTCGTGGTTACTGGTATTGCCGGTCTCATTTTCGTATCTTTCTTTTTGAGCATTCCATTTACCATCTGCAGTAACTCATCAAATTTGGAACTGTTCAATCTCAACATATTTCTATAAGCCAAAGGATCTTCGTCCTTCAACTCTCTCAATAAACGGCTAGAAGCACCATATTCATCGCGTTTTTCTATCCATGATCTTATCCATTTTCTTTTCTGTTTCAAGTTTTTGTTTTGTTTTCGTTGTAAATCCTTCTTGATAGCACTTGCTAAAATAATTACTCCCGCGCGAACTACTTTCGTCGACATTTTAGCTTTCAACTGCCAAAACGCAAAGATGCTCGCAACTAGTTACTAGCAGCGATGATGACACACGGCTAGTTAACTAGCTTACAAGCCAACACGCCTACGAGTGGCGAGTAAATTAGCCCGGCTTTCTATATTACTAACAGCGTTTTTACAATCGGATAGTTGACTAGCAGATTGTAAAAAGCCGATGACACGGGGCGAGTTTACAAGCTACTAGCGAACTCGCTGGCTTGTAGCTCGTAAACTAGCCAAGTGTCATCGAGCCTTTACTGTTGTGTTAAGTACCTATAGTATTTATTAAAAAAACAACACGGATTATTTTGATGTTTGTAGTTTGAGCAGGTATTCAAAAATTTTGCATGTCTTGTCTTATTATGTTTTTGTTGTTTAAATTTTATTTAAAATGGATGCAAAAAGAAATTGTCGGGGGCGGCCAACGGACAAAGGAAAGCCGTAAGATAAGAAGAAAAAACTCATTTAAGAAACCAATTATTTAAATTTTTGAAAAAGACGAAAATGATCAAGTAGTGCAAGACACATCTGCAGGTGAAAATATTTTTCATCGGAACGACAGCCGTCTGTCAAGCAGGACCATCATCTCCTGCGTCAGTCCCAATTACAAATGACATAACGCCGACACCAGGACCAGCAGTTTTCAATGTGCCGATCCGGCAACATGGCTTGAATATATTTTAGTAACAAAATTCGTAAAATTATCATAGAACATGGACCGAAACAAGTGAAACAACAATCATATTGGAAAGACGAAAGCGGAAGAAGCTTTAGTAATAGGGTATTATAGTAGAAAGCTTGCAAATTATGATATTGTCCTAAGAACCTGGTTAGTTTATTCAAGTAGTGTAAATAAGGTTTACTGTTTTTGCTGTAAACTATTTAGTGATGAACGGAGGGTAAAATTATGCGGTGAAGGTTTTTCAAAGTGGCTAAATCTTTCAAAAACGCTTAGTTCTCACGGGACATCCAAATCACATTTTAATAGTTTTATCAAGTGCCAGCTCTACGCGGGAGTTCAGATATTATTTCTACAAATAATAATAATAATAATAATAAACGTCTTTATTCATCTCAAGGCGAAGTTCAGCTTAGTGGCAAAAATAACCACTATCTGATCTACCACTTAAACCTTGATTTAAAAGAGATAATGAACAAATTAACATTACATTCTACTTATACATATTATACTACAAAAAAAAATTGATTTCAGTTTGCAATAATAAAAAGAAAGGAATATTACATTATGACGGAAGAAAAAAAAAATTTGTGACACATATTTTGCCCAAAATTAAAAATTCACTTCTCAGCTGACTGAAGTAAATAATTTTTCATTTGCCGTTTGAAACTAGACGAACTTAAATCCTTAAAGTGTTTAGGAACAGTATTATATAATTTATATAAGGTAACTGGGGTAATAAGGCCCACCTAAAGTTTATTATTTTTTATTTAAAAACTGATTGATTTTGAAAGTTTTATTGAGGTCAAACGTTTAAACACTAAAACATTATTATTTATAAGGCCAAGTATAAATTTGAAAAAATAACAAATCGTGTACCTAAACAAATAAAACTCAAAATACTGATATGTGCCTTAAAACCTGTTGTTGCAGATAATAAAGCCCATGCTCTTAATGCTAATAAAATACTGGACTACTTATATGCCAATAAAAAACATAACAAACTTAAAAATACAACAATTATAACAGAAATAATATTTATGGCATACACTCTGGGCATAAAAACTCATCCATATCATCCGCTGTTAACCCAACGCATTCCTCGTGAACCCAGAATCCACAATCAGCCACATAATCCATATAACAAACTGCACATTCCCATTTTTCATCTGCTGTAGTAGAAGAAGCTTTAGCTTGTGGAGATGCTGTGGTGTTCTTCTTAGGAATGTTTTGGAATCATGTAGAATCTGGCGAATCATTCATAAAAACGGACCGTTTGACTTCCAGGGCTTTGTAGTTAATAGCTTTGCGCCTTTGAACCCCATTAGTCTTTTTTTTAATCATATTCGGTGTTGGCAATACTTCTGAAAACGAGTTTTTGGCGGTATTTAATAATTTTGACGAATCACAGATAACGGTAAGTGGTCATCAGAATCATAGTCGGAATCGATATCGACCAATATCTTTTCATTAGAGAAAGTGCATGCAGATGTCTCATTAGGTATCGCACTTGGCAAACTGGGAGCAAATGCCTCGAATGGTAAAACATCTTTATCATATGGACAAATGCCCGTCGCTCGAAATCCACTAGCAATATTTCCGATGGTCATTGTTTTTCCCCATGTAGGCAGAAACACATCAGAAAATCTCTCCCTGTTTAAATCTCGGGTTGGATGTTTATCCCAGTATTTTACAAGCTCATCGTCCCAATATGCTTCAAAAGCCCTGAAGACCGACTTGTCCATGGGCTGCAACTCATGAGTTGTATTGCTAGGTAGACAATACAAGTGGATACCGTGTTCTTCGGCCTTCTCGGAAATTGTGATGTCCAAATGGCATTTTGCACCATCAAAAATTAAAATGACAGGAGGAGGAGACATGTACTCTATAAAATGATCGAGCCATTTATTAAATGTTTCTATATTCATGCTTCCCCTAGGGGTCATCATAACTTTAGACCCAGTAGGCAAAACCATCAGAATATGTTGGTTTCATACGTTTGCCTTTGAAAAGAATAGTAGAGGGGATAGCATATATGTCCAAGAGCATTAGCACATGCGACAATCGTCACATTTTCTGCATGTTCTTGAGAAGCAAAATGCACTCGTTTGGCTCCTTTAGCAGACAAAACCTTTTGTTGATGGTGAAGGGTTAATCGGCAACCCTTCTCATCCATATTATAAATTTTGGTAGCTTTGTTTTTAAACCAGTTCGTTCCAGTAACTCACCCAATTTATTGAAATGGTCAGAGACAATAAAGCAATTCAATTTTTGAGCTCGAGCGGGATTCATCATCTGGGCTCTTCGCCTGAAATTTTTGGGTGATTTTTAAAAAAATTCTGAACCATTCCCTACCGGAAAGTTGAGTTTCTTTGTTAAAGTATGTTTTATGTTGTTTTTCTCTACATATTTATACACACTTTTTTTAACGATTTTGGGTAAGTGGGAACCCCTTATCAGCCAGTCTTACAATTTTTTTTTCCAGGTCAGCCTCCTGTTCTGTTGTTAATATTGTCCTTCTTCCTAATTTTTTCTTGCGGTTTGTGTTCTTATATGGTTTCTTCTCTAGAGTCCTCTAGGTATTCCGCAATTTTTTTCAACGTACCGCTGTGATTTACCTTCTTTTATTAACTCTAATGCTTGGGCCATGCTTTCTTCGGTCCATTTTGCACCAAGTCCTCTATTTATTTTACCCATAGTCTAGAAATCGTATTTATTTTGATTTTAATAAAATTAAAGAAAAGCTAGGCATTATAAGTTGTATTTTTAAAGTACAGAAAATAAAGCCCGGTATGTAAAATAACTTAAACAGAAAATAAGGCCCGGGCTTTATTATCTGTTACGTTATATTCTTTCACTCTAAGATTATGAAAATAAAAAACACGAGATCCATCATAATAATCACGAATAACGAAGTACACGGTTCATAGATAAACCCTGAATACGCACAAAAATATTGAGTTAGTTTAAATGAGGTTTAATTACTTACCAAAGTGTCTTTTGTCTTAGGAACAAGCACATGAACAAAACGTGTTGGTTCATAACTAGGTACATGCCGGTCACAGGGAAACCATTTTACATAAATAGACTCTCGGTGCTAGTAGCACCCCATAGAGGGCAATTGGAGTATTTTTAAAGTAAACTTTTCACCAAAATAATGCGGTGGTCCTTGTTATTATCTGGTGGGCCTTAATACCCCCAGTTACCGTATATTTTAATTAAATCCTCTCTCAAATAGAACAGTGTAATGGACCCGGTGGTGTAAGAAGGTCCTCTATTTTCCGAATATTTAAATTGTGTACGTCTGTTCGAAATGATAGTCGTTCAAATAAATACAGAGTTTTTATTTTGGAAGACATTATTGAAACAGACAAATGCTTTGAAGTAAGTAACGATTTTTATATGTTAATCAATTTAGCTTCAGATAGTTTTGTGCGAGATACAATTATATTTGCGGATGCTAAAAATGTATTTTAGACAGGCATTTTTGAACTCTTTGTATTCTATTTTGGTCAGAAACATAGCAATACGTAACTT
>JALBCR010001253.1:0-15000 GCA_030710515.1 Abscondita cerata
CTATAAATCCATGCATGTTAGATCAGGATTAATGTAGCTACATTTACATTTGTTAAGTCAATTTATGAAATTAAAACAAAACAGTGTAAAGATTTGTATAACAGATACTATATATAAGATATAAAATGTAAGAAGTATATAAAAGTCACTGTAGATAAATAATATAAAAAAAAAATAAATATAAGTAAATCTAAAATTATATTAATATAAAAGTCAGTGTAAATAGGATATTTAATTATATATATAACTAAATGTAAATAATGTTTAATACATTAGATGCTAATTAGTTGCAGTTTTGATAGATGGACGCTGTCATCTATTCCCTGTTTTTATCGATCCTTGTAGATATTAGTTTCCTCACAAAGCTAGCTTCGCAATGACTCCAGTTTTCTTCAGTTTGTATCATAATCTTTATTATGCAACTAGGGCCAATAGGGGTTTTTAGAGCAGAGACCAGATGGCACCGCTCACCATACCATCTTGGGCATGTAAAGATGTTCCTCATTGTTGGGAAAGCTACAATCCGTGTTATTTCTTTTGCTTATCTTATGTAGAAAAGTTCCCACTTCCCCATGTCCAGACAAAAATTGTGTAAGGTGGTAGTTTATTTTTCCGTGTTTTCTCGACAACCATATTCTTATATCTGGAATAAGTTTCTTAGTCCCAGACGTCCTGTTATCCCACCTTTGTTGCCATTCGTCAATACCATCTTGGTGGCTTATCATCTTAGGTCTTATTTTCATAAGTATGTCAACCGGTATAACCCCCGCGATTATGTCGACGTCTTCCCCCAAGATTGTCCTGTAGGCGAAAGCTACCCCAATTGACAGAGAACATCCTATTTTAATCTCCATCAACTTTACCTTACCGTATTTGATGGAGTACACCTTATGTGATGGAGGAGAGTATTGTGTGTGCTAGTATCCTCCTTTTACCATTTCTTGGTCCATGTGTGTTTGTCATCAGTTTAATAATTTCTGTTGTCTGTTTTTTGGCCTTTGTTGTTATATATTTGACATATTTAATGTAGTTTAAGCTTTTGTTTATCTGAATGCCAAGAATTTTAATTGAGTTATCGAAAGATACAGCCATGTTATCCAAGATTAGAGAGACCGGAGGTAACCTCCTACTTCCGGTTAGGAATATGACCTTTGTTTTTTCTACACCAATTGTTGATTTCTTGGATTTGTTTGTAGACCAGTTGTGTTTTCTGTATAGCCACTTGTGGAGTCTTGGATATGGTAACTAGTGTAAAGTCGTCCGCATAGGCTATAGCGGTAACTCTCGCCGGGTAAAGAAGGTTTAGAACTTTGTCGTATGATAGGTTCCACAGTAAAGGACTAAGAATAGAGCCCTGCAGGACCCTCTCCTGTATTCTCTTGTGAAAGAAGATCCATTTGGTGTGTGCTAACGACATTATACCGTCCTAGATTATATATTTATTATTGCAAAAAAAAAAGTACTCGTTTGTAAAAAAAATTGGCACCTTTTTGGCTTTCTACTTTTTTTTTTGAAATTAAGAATATGTTATTTTAAATGGTATATTGTCTTTAGTACACACTAAAAATTTTACAACAATCGGTTAACGTGTTTGAATCTGGATTTGGTCAGAAGTTTCATGGCATATGATCTGCCACCTTAAAAAAGTATTTGTAACTACACTACCAGATGCAGAGTTAAAGCTGATCCAAAGCTCTTCGTCTTGATCAATTTTAAGGGATCAATAAACAATTGAATTCTTAATTTAACAGTAACATGTAAGTATAGCATATGTCATATTCGTAATAAACACATGAAAATACAGAAAATAAACAGTTCGTTTACAAAACAACTTTATTTTTAGAAACCGGTAGAGGACAAACATTTACCACTGCGAGTAAATCTTTTGTTGCGTGTTTTGACGCGAATAATACTGTTACTCTCAGAAAAGACTTTGGTAATTCTGCCGAGGAACCATTGGCATGGATGTCTTATTTGTTTAAGTATTACTAATGTTCCTACTTTTATATTTTGCATTGGTAAATTCCATTTCTTCCCCCTAAGCGTAGGGGGCGAAACGTCGGCGTTGACAACGTATAGAGTTGTTGTTTTATTCACATCCACCTAGAAGGGCTTGAGAAGAGCAAACTTTATACATAACTGTGTCATTTGTCTCTATAAGGAAATGGGAAGTGGTAAGAGGATCCAAATCGTTAGGACCACTTCATAAGGGGTTTAGTGGTCTGAAATTTAATATGGCCTCTATTTGTAATTCTTCATACGTCACGAACTACTTTTAATAGATGACGTTTAACACTTTTAGTTTTAGTTTACCAAACACCTCCAAAATGTGGAAACTTTGAGGGGTTAAATTGACAAGTTATATCAATGTTTGTACAATGATTTGAATCTTATTTTTTAAAATTTACTTAAAATGAAACATTATCCGATACGATTAAACAAGGCTTACTACAACATGGTACAAATCGTCGTAGGCATACTGTAAAACATAATGTACGTCTTGGCTTTATCGGCAACGTGTGTTACAAGCATTAAAGCTATCGCTTAGATAACGCTTTGCACTTTAACACATACATGCTGTTACAGTTAACTGTTGGCATTTTTCTTGATTTATACTATTCATACGTGTCAATGTTTACACGAGATGTCGCAAGACACACATTTTACTTATGATGTACTAAGTTCCGTGGTTAATTCCAAATGAATAGGCTTGCTGAAGAAACATACTAATAAACAGATATATGCCTTTGTTATTTTGGCTCCTCGTCGCTTACGATCTTTAACCTGAAAAGGACCGGTAATATTAACTTCAGTGGTTGCAAATAGATAGGACGGTCTGACACGTGTCTTAGGTAGATTAGCCATAAGGGTCACATTATTTCGTGGTTGAAAACGAAAACATTTAACGCAATTCCACATTATTTGTGTAGTTGTTTGAATTTCTTCAACTAACCAATATGTTTGGCGCACGTGAGAGAATAGAAGCTGAGGACCTGCATGTAAAAGAAGCTTATGTTTATGTTCCAATAATAACTTTGCTAGAATGTATTGTGTCCGTTTTTGCAATAATTACAACTCGATTGTGAGATGGGTTACGAAAAATTTTAAAAACTACTTTATCCTTATTGGTTGATTGAGTGTCGGATTTAAATCTATTCCAACCATTCAGCTCTTGTAGAAAAAAATTAATTAAATCAGAGTTTAGGAAAAATGTTAATTTTTGTTTTTCTCATTACATTACTGTTCATATATTTACTTAAATGAAAACATAGATATCTGGAAATCAGGGCTTCGGTAAACTCGGGTTTTAGCAGAGATGAACCACAGGCTGTTGGGTTGTACGGATGACGACAAAATCGAAAGTGCAGAATGGGAAACGTTAGAACAAAGTCGCAAATTCGTATTAAAATATTTTTTCTAATAAACGCCAAAAACTTGCATGTTGACTTAATAATTTTTTGTGAAGAAACCCTATACTAAGTAGGTAATTATATTTGTGGTACGGGAATTTTAAAACCGCATTATCGCGACAACTGTGCACGAACATAAATTCTCAGTAAACTTCGAAGAATACATATTTTGGTATGCAAGTTTGCACACTTTCAAAAACAAGGAATAACACCCCTAACTAATATGAACGAGATTCCCAATAATTTTGGGCCTCTTATAGGAGTTGAGGAACAATAGGGTCGTCAATGATACACTCATGTTCTTAATAGCCGACGTTTCGATTGGCGATGGCCAATCTTTCTCAAGGCAATCTATTTGAAGATAACGGTAGATTACAATTTATGGTAATTAAATGAGCATTATACAAATTCTATTTTAGATGAGTTACAAACATAATTATAAATACAAGATTTACTAAAAACTAAACGTACGTTACCTAAGAGTTGGTGACATCAAGGACTCCTCAAGGGAACAATAGGGATCCAGATCGTCAAAAATTCCAAAAATTGTTTAATTATTAAAATAAAATTCAAAACCAACTGGTTTACGTTAAAAATTACTTGGACAAGTGTCAATAAGATAAACATGTAAAAACAATACAAAATAAATTAACAAATAGTGTACAAAACAACCATACATGAAGACTAGTACACGAACAATGAATTAGAAATTTTTGAATGTCAGTATAGATAACATTTCACGTTTATATTCACAATAACAAGGTCAAAATTTTTGGCATAAAGATAAAATAAGTAATTATGCATGTTAGATAAGTTAATTTTAGGTAGTTTGTAAGGTAGTTAGTATTAGACTTAAGGTTAATGTGTTAATTGGTGGTGGTTAGTAGATTTTAATTTTAGATATAAGATTTTGTACATATTACTTAGATTATAGGTATCACTTTTGAAATTAACATTATTGTTATAAGCATTGATAAAATCATTTCTGAAATCAAACGCTTCTTAAAATTCGGTTCCATATCTAACACTACTACTGAATCAAAATCAAATTTATGTCCCTTCTTTCAAATGATGAACTGACAAACCAGTAGCATCTGACTTTTTACAATTGTATTGATGGTTCTTTATTCTATTGCCTAGCTTCTGTTTTGTTTTGGCCAATATAAACCTTATTGCAATTGCTACATCCCACCTTATAGATAAGACCAGATTTATCTAAAATTTTAGTTTTGTCCTTCAATTTAGTTGTAAATATTATTATAAATCGTGTTATGATTATAAAGTACGATCTTTTAAATCACTGTGTTTAAGGCAACTAATTAAATTATTAGATAAACCTGGTATATTAATTAATTTAATGTATTTATTTAAGTGGGAGGGTTAGTTTGTGTTAGATTATTAATATTGTTAGGTTTCTTATTATTAGTTGTTAATATCATTTAATTAATTTTCGGGGTAATTGTTATTTGTAGAATGGACATTAATTTACTATTATTGCTTTTTTAGTAACATGGGCTACTGAGTTTAACGATTTTTCATGGATACTTTTGATGATATTAATTTTGCTTATGAGGGTGTTTCGAATAGTAGTTAATGATTCTTTGAAGCTAGGTTTTAGTGAACTGAATTAGTTAAAGGGTTCCTATGACCTTCGTTTTAACATCACATCTAAAAATGGAATTTGTCTATTATTTTCTAATTCATACGGTGAACTTAAGGTGCTGGTTATAACTATTAAACACATTCAAAGAAGTGTTTTCAACGTCTGTTCTGGGTATGCAAGAAATAATATCATCAACGTATACATACAAAAATAATGGTTGGTAGTTTAATTGTCCATTAACATACTGTAATAAATCATGCATAACAAGATTAGCAATTATGGGTGACGAAGGACTCCCATCGCGGTACCAAAAATTTGTCTATACTGACAGTCATTGTAATTAAAATAACTAGACTCAAACAAAAACTCAATCATGTTAATAAATTCTGTAGAATCTAACGTAGTGAAACTACTAATGTGAATCCAATATTTTAAAATTAAAGTAATCACCAACTCTTTTGTAATATTGGTAAATAATGATGTCACATCAAACGAAAATTAATATATAATTCATCAGGAATTATAATGTTCTTTAATGTTATCCACGAGCTCATACGAATTTTAATATTAAAATTGAATAAAGGTGTTAAATTATTCATGATCTTAGTGATAAAATTTAGACAATTCATATGTAGGAGATCTAGGCATGATACTATGGGTCTAATAGGATGGTTAATTTTGTGTATTTTATTAACCCATAAAATTTTGGAGGAATACTAGAGTAAGTGATTAATTTTTTGCATGTAATGGTGTCTATGTGTCCGTATTCTAATAACCATTTACTAATTTTATTATTTTACTTTGGAAATTTGATGTTAGATCATTATTTACTTTAACATAAACATTCTGATCATTAAGTAATTCAAGAATTTTTGTTATGATACTCTGTTTTATCAATTACAGTGGTGGCATTACCCTTATCTGATTTAATGACATATAAATTTTTTATGATCGTTAAAAATTTTTTAGTATTCTGGATTAATTTCGTAATAAAGAGATCATGCTTATTTTCTAATATACAATTATTTTGTTTCTTAGTAATAAAGTTGGTAATTGTGTTTATAACTTTACAACGTTTCCTATCTTGAATTTCTTGTGGGTGTAATGACAAAATATCTTCACAATCTTTAATTAAATTTACTATCGGGACATTAGTTTTAATGTAATTAAAGGTAAATTTAGGATTCAATGAGAGACATTGTATATTTACATCTTTCGGAAGAAAAATGTTTGTAAAGATTATACACACAATTTTTTTCTACAATATCGATACCGTTATATTCTAGGTCGATTAATTTATTAAGTTTTTATCAAGTTTAAGTTTATTTTTCTCGAAATCTTTTTTTATTTTTATTATTACTGATTTTTAATCAAAATATTATAATCATAATTATCAAATAAATTTCTTAAATAAGTTCTACATGTGTTAAGTGAGTTTTTTTTAGGTTATGTGCACGCCAATGCGTAATGTCTAATTCTAATTTAAGTAAATTATCTTGAAATTTATTAATTAATCGATCTAATTTATATGGTTAAACAGATGTATTAGTCGCTTGTATTAAGTAAATACGTACATTTAACCGCAAATTAGAATCGATTGGTACTAAATTTCAAGATAATTGCTAAATTAAGTATTCGCATAACGCAGTAACTTTTCGCCTCTTGCTGCCAGAAGGCTGTTTAAAAATTTACTGATGAGCATAGGTATAATATCTTGATTGAAGCAGCCAACAAAGTAAGACTCAGAAAAACAAAGCAAGCTTTGATAAAAGCAATAAGTAATCGACCTAGAAAATAACAGAAGTAGATCTTAACTGAGAAATAAGGGTGTGTCCTATCTTGCAAACTATATTTCCGAAAAGAATTGCACAATCGGTAATCCCTAAATTTATATTTAGTATAATCAAATAATGTCCCGATAGTAAATTTAATTAAGGTAAAAGATATTTACACAAATAAATCACCACAGAAAATTCAGATGAAGTTATCTCAAACACATTTACCAACTATTACTAAGAAACACTAAATCAGTATATTAGTAAAGCTTGATATACTATAAGAAACAATCGAGAGGTACAAAAATTTTTAAAGATCTGTCGAACAAGAGACAATACCACCACTGAGCGATAAAACGAGCGAGCTACTGTGAAATCAGAAGTATTTATGTTAAAAATAATGTGATAACATCAATTTCAAGTAAAAATAATAAAAGTTGAAGTAAATGTTAACCAAATGAACATGAGACAACCGTGCAGCTGGATAACACTCTATTAACAACAAAGAACACATGGGTGAAATAAAAAAATGAAATTAGCTGCATCCTGGCATCAGACCCATAGTATATCATGTACAGAGATTCACCACTTATAATTGTTTAGAACTATCACTAAATAATTCATTAGCACCTTTGTCAGGCGAAATGACGGTATTCAATGATCTGTCGATGTGTTTTACAAACTGGCCAAAAATGTAATTTTAAATATTGAATTCACGTAACCCGTTACAGCACATGAGTGGCCACTGTTGAATCTAATTGACACAATGATGTCGTATGATAATATTTATTGCCGCGATGAGTCGTCACCTGAGTACTTAATCTTGTGCATGATTTATTTGTGTGGTAATGGACAGTAGAAGCTTACCAACCCATTTTGTATATGCGTTGATGATATGTTTCTTGCGTGCAAGGCAGAACGTTAGCTACTGGGCTGTGTTTAATGGATTATAGCCAACACCTTAAGATTCACCTATGAAAACAAAATAATTACATTTTTATGTGATGTTGAGTATCGCCCTTTTTTGCTGGTGGTTCGCAAAACAGCAGCTTTCAAAAATGAATATTAACACATTCAGCTTACCCTGTAAAAAATTATCATCAAGAAGTATCCATGAAAAAATCGTTAAACTCAGTAGCCCATGTTACTTAAAAGCAATAATAGTAAATTAATGTCCATTCTTACAAATAATCAAATACACAAAAATTGAATTAAAATGATATTAACAACTAATAATAAGAAACTAACAATATTAATAATCTAACACAAACTAACTCCCTCCCACTCAAAATAAATACATTAAATTAATTAATATACCAGGTTTATCTAATAATTTAATTAGTTGCCTTAAACACAGTGATTTAAAGATCGTACTTTATAATCATAACACGATTTATAATTAATATTTACACTAAATTGAAGGACAAAACTAAAATTTTAGATAAATCTGGTCTTATCTATAAGGTGGGATGTAGCAATTGCAATAAGGTTTATATTGGCCAAACAAAACAGAAGCTAGGCAATAGAATAAAGAACCATCAATACAATTGTAAAAAAGTCAGATGCTACTGGTTTGTCAGTTCATCATTTGAAAGAAGGACATAAATTTGATTTTGATTCAGTAGTAGTGTTAGATATGGAACCGAATTTTAAGAAGCGTTTGATTTCAGAAATGATTTTATCAATGCTTATAACAATAATGTTAATTTCAAAAGTGATACCTATAATCTAAGTAATATGTACAAAAATCTTATATCTAAAATTAAAATCTACTAACCACCACCATTAACATTAACCTTAAGTCTAATACTAACTACCTTACAAACTACCTAAAATTAACTTATCTAACATGCATAATTACTTATTTTATCTTTATGCCAAAAAATTTTGACCTTACTTTATTGTGAATATAAACGTGAAATGTTATCTATACTGACATTTAAAAATTTCTAATTCATTGTTCGTGTACTAGTCTTCATGTATGGTTGTTTTGTACACTATTTGTTAATTTATTTTGTATTGTTTTTACATGTTTATCTTAGTTAACACTTGTCCAAGTATTTTTAACGTAAACCAGTTGTTTTGAATTTTATTTTAATAATTAAACAATTTTTGAATTTTTTGACGATCTGGATCCCTATTGTTCCCTTGAGGAGTCCTTGATGTCACCAACTCTTAGGTAACGTACGTTTAGTTTTTTAGTAAATCTTGTATTTATAATTGTGTTTGTAACTCATCTAAAATAAGAATTTGTATAATGCTCATTTAATTACCATAAATTGTAATCTACCGTTATCTTTCAAATAGATTGCCTTGAGAAAGATTGGCCATCGCCAATCGAAACGTCGGCTATTAAGAACATGGTGTATCATTGACGACCCTATTGTTCCTCAACTCCTATAAGAAGGCCCAAAATTATTGGGAATCTCGTTCACATTGAATTTTTAAGGAGCTTTAATACTTTTTCCCTAACTAACCTTCAAACTTATAATTTACTTAATTTCCGTTACCATATGTGCATTATGCACGCAACTAAATTCAGTGAGACCAAAACATATCGACTGTTTGAAAAACGGCAAAAGGTTTTTCTTATGACGACTTCTGCACATACTGCTACCAGAACTTTTAGACGATGAAATTTTAAATTACATTAAGGAAAGGACAATTAGTTAGCATATCTATTTTAATTCAAGATAAACCGACTGCATTATATAACGCTGCAGAGCTAAGAAAACCGAGCAAAAGTTAACACAACAAAAAAACAATAAAAATTCAACACAATTTAAATATGTGTAATAAAAACATATTGATTATTTTTTAAAAGGAAAATTCGAACTAAAAAATCACTAAACATTTTACCAGGAACAAATCAAGACTGCAACGTGCGGTTCACTGCAGTACAATAATAAAAAATAAGGAGCGAGTTCCATAAAGCTCCGCCGATAGTAATCAAAAAACGAAAGATATCCTTTGAAAGACTTTTGGTAAGTTCGTATTGGGGTAAGCGTCATGGTTTGGAGTAAAAGTCGAATTAAGTCGTTCGAATTATGCTCAACTTCAATTCCTAAAGAATTTAAATATTTATTTTGTTTTTCCTTTAATTCTTGTACCCGAATACAAGAAGAAGACGGGACGCCAACTGATTAAGTAATTACGAAGCGGAACTATCAGATATAATCAGTAAAACTGATAATGTCTAATCGGTGCAACACTACTAAAATAACGAAACGACTGGATACGGTAAAAATATTTTTATTGTGATTAAAACGTTTTTTTTTTCCTTTTTTTTACAAAACACATACAAATTAGTTAGTAATGAGGACGAGATATTAACAAGACAACGGAGTTTACTACTCCCTGCACGTATAGATAACAATATCAATTCTGCAATCAAATTCAACAATAGTTTTCGACGCGCGACACTGTCCGACGCACTCGAAGCGTTATTTAAAGCTAAAGACGCCGAGCGATTATTTCGGTGCAACGATCGCTCATACAAATAAATTATCCAAGACGTAAAGATTACTTAGCGTATTTTAGAATCAAAAAATTGCGACAGAGCACAAAGGTTGAAATTAGATCACAGTACCTTAATGTGTCTGGAAGCAGTTGTTCTACGTGGCGGCAATTTAAAAGAATTTTACAAGTGACTTGAGATTTTGCCCTTTATTTTAGCTAGTTCGCTTTGTTTTTGTTAGAGGAAAAGAAAAGACCTCCGATCCGGCCGTTACGACGTTGGTACAACCAGACAACCCACGTACTTGGCTGCTATGCCTTAGCGTCCGTGTGTAGAAGGATAATAACCCACTGCTTGGATAATGATGATATCCGTGCTTCGAAATTCGTGCTTTAATTGATGTACTTAAAATCCGTATTTTAATCTAAAATAAACAAAAAAAAACGGTCGGTCGCCACGTTGTATCAGGGATGCAAGATTTCATACTTACGGTTTACGCGTAGAATAAGAAAACAATGCCCGTCAATCCCTATTCATCATAACGGAAAAGATCGCCTAGAATTACGACAATCTACAATAAATGCCCTTTACAGATGTTTAAGAAAACGATAGAATTAATTACCTAAATGTGGTCAAATGACGGAGGGACACGCAACCCAAGCGTCCACCATTAGAGTAGCAACGGAAATGTTCAAAGAGTGCATTTATTCTGACGGCCAATCATAACGATTGAAATAAATTGGTCAAAGTAACCTCGCGCGTCACCTGCGTCAAGAAAGTTATTAGAAATGTAATTGACAATTTTTGTACGAGGTGCCGAAATAAACGTAACAAGACTTTCAGTAGTGACCAGATTAAGAAGCATCCACTTTAGGGTGCAAAACGTCGCCTCTAGTAGACACAGAGTTTTGGTTGGAAACATTCCATAAGGGGTGCAGACGTGTTAATTATGTTCCTAGCAAAAGTTTAGAATTATATCGGGTGAAGGAAATCCATTTACACCCTATTTAGATTAATTAATTTAGAATTCAAAAATATTAACAGGTTATGCCACTTTGTTTTACATCACCCTGTGTATTTAAAAATATATCCTTACATAATACACGGGTAACAAAGTTAACAAATATATGCAGTTTCTTCGTAAAACCCCGTGGCGTTGGTCATGAAGCACCCTGTATAAGTATTTGTATTTTGTTTGCTATTTGCAGACCATTAATTAACAAAATTAAAAATTTCTAAGTAATTTACTATCTTATCAAAGTAAGGAACTAAAAAAAGAAAAAAATAATTTAGATATCCTAAGATTCATCATCTATGAAACACGTAAGCCGTAAAAGTCAGTTTTTGAACCTATAACTTTCAGTAGGATTGCGAGTTGAGGTCAAAAGTATGCTTTTAAAACTAAGCACAAATCACAGTCGCATTTTCTGAAAAAGGCCGTTTTCATGTAGATTACGGAAGTATTGATTATCGTGTTACAGAACGCAAACCTACACTTATGAAATCATTTATGTGACGTTTATATTATTTTAAGATTCTTAAAAAATTATATAACTGAGTAATTCTTAAAACAAAGAGCCTATTATAATTTGCTAATTATTAACTATTAATGATTTGATTAGGCTATAATCGTTTTTTAAAATGAATTAATGTTGGAAGTCTATTTCTAATCTCCCAACAAAATTTTTCAGCAATTTAAATAACTGAATAATCCGTAATTCAAATTAAACGTTTATAATATAGTATATTAATTTGTGAAATAACAATATTAGGGATGCAGTTGTATAATTAATTTATGTCTTCTCTAGTAATTACAACTGACCCGTAACCGTACCTAATTAACATGAAATGTTTTGTTAAATTAGTTAACAAATCAATTCAGATTAGTTGAAAATTAAACATATTCAAGCATAGTATTTTATTAAGAGTAGAACTAAATTGACAAATTTTATTGTTTACTTAATACTGTAAATGGTTAAAGTAAATGTTTGGTGTATTTTAATTAATTTAAACTAGAATGTAAATATATATAATCTATTTGTATGTTATGTATACCTGAAATTAAAAATTAAGTTTAACCAATCTATTGTTTAAACAATAACGGTTTACCATAAATTAATGCGCGTGTCGTTTCTTTGCACTATACACTACCTTTAAAGATGATCAATGTGATTATAAAAAAGAAATTTAAAAATTATTAATGATAAATGAATATCAAGGTAGTGAAAATGTCAGGTGAAGTAATATATCATAATACGTCACAAAATGATAATTTTGATTGAATTATAAAGTTTATAAAACACTAGTAATATTATGAATGCATAATTAAATTGTTTTATATATTTCAATAATTTACAGAAACTGGAATGGTTTATTGAACATTAAAAAAAACATTGTCTAAGTACCTTAGTATATTGCGATGGATTACATAATATATTTTTATAAAATATTATTAATTGAAAATTTGAGCAATGAGAAACTCTTTATTTACATTTAAAATTGCTTATCAATCTCAAAGCTTGGGTCTGTTTCCCCAATAATAAGAATGCCTTTGAGGCGTTTCAGGTGTATACTAGACGCCGGTTTAACCAGAGAAAGAACTGCAGTTCGTCGTTTCGTGTTTACATGCGTTTATTGACGTTTATTTACAGTTATCTTGATGTACTATTTACATAAATTATTGAAGTTGACGTTGGTCGTGGAACGTAGTAAGTTTGCGTACTATGTGCTGCGTGAGTGATACTTGTCTTCGTGGTATCACATGTTGGACCAAAGGTCGCTGACCGAGTTGTACGTTTCGCGACGCGCTCGTGCTGACGCTAGTCGTAGGTTGTGTGTTAATTGATTTAAATAGTTGATACTTAGATTAATTATTCAACGAACATCACTTAACGTTGAATTTAGTTCTCGAAACTATCAATTTATTATGTACAACTCACACTATCACTGATGAATGCTTTTCCCTCCGCTCACGACTCGATCTCCCCTCTTCTCTCTTTACATTTACAACGTCCAGTAATTTTCTTAAAATATTTTTATCTCATTTATAGTTCACTTCCTTTCACATGTAAGTTTAGTTTTACTCGTACACTTTTGACCGTGGTTTTAACCGCTACGAACAAAACTTAAAACTTAAACTTAAACACTAAATAAATTTAATTTTACGTCTTATTTAAATGGAAACACCTATTATTAATCTTTCTCTATTCATTTTTGAATTAAGTGAAATCTGTGTTTATTAAAAAATGACGTTTGACTGTAATATAAAACTGGAATCTCACATGAAATCATTTGTTGAGGTTTACGATAATATTTATACTAAAAATATATTTTTATATTTTGGTCACTTCAATGTTGTTTCCATATTCATTCGATTTTTTCTTCTCAGTACCTATTCATAATATCATTGGCTTCTGTTTCCGAATGTTTACCCAGTATCTTCTTAGCAGCGTTTATTTTGCTTGAAATTCAGTCTTCGACATTACTACGGATCTCAATGTTTATCGAGCATGACAATGGACCATATCAGGATCACCTCCAGCATCAGATTATAAAGTCGCTGATGTGCGTCTAGTACTGTGTTCTGTGTACGACTCTGGTTCAAATAATTACAAAAAATCAGCTACTGTTGATGGTATTTTAGATAAAGTATTTACTTCCTACAGATATATATATTTTCTACAAATATCCAGCACATTAACAAAAAAATACTTCTATTATAATTGTAAATCTGTGTGAAACATATTGCGATGGTTTAAAGTTAATTATATTGTTTTTTTTATTATTATTATTATTAAAGTATTATCATTGATTAAAAATTCGAGCAATGAGAAACTCTTTATCACATCATCAAGGACAACTTTGAGTCCGCTCTTAAAAAAAGGTTGAACATTAAACTTAATTTAACAAACAAAAGGAAATATTTTATACATAAACAAATTCCTAAAATCTAAAAATAGTGTTTGGACGCATAAACTAATTTAATGTTTAGTATACAACTAATTTACTTAAATTAACCGACCTTATTCTGATTGTGAATGATGTCCTCGATGTTACGTTGTTTTGATCGGCTCCCCTCAACCATTACGTAGATTGCATTGTTTTTCTTTGACAAATTTATTTTAATCGATCGATAAACAGTCGAAGCTTAACAACATTTTATTTGCAGATTCAATAAAACGAACTCAATATTAAATGTAATTTTCGACACACTATTTTGTCTCACCTCCTTTCATTCCAATACATAAGAATTGTCTGCTACATTTCACAAATAACTTGGTGAACTTCATGTTCGTTTATCGACTCTTTGCACGTAAAGTTAGTTATTTTCTTTCACGGAAATTAATTCTGATAACACTTATTTTATTGCTATGATTAAATACACCCAAAGGCTAGAATTTAAAAAAATTCTTTTATTTCGTTAAAATTTTCACAAAGTAGGATAAGGTAAAGTATAGTAGGATCCAGAAAGTATGTCCTGGTCACACCTGAAATGAAACTCTTGTTAAATTAGACATAAGCAGAGATACTTACCAATGATCGGAAGTAAGTCTCGACAAATGTAAATCAAGTAGTGAAAAGCCAAATGAACAAACCCCAGCCCATAAAAACATTGTGGTTGTAATAAAAGTGTAGTGGACGTGGACCATTTAATAAGTTGAACGTTATCCAGCCATAAAATGTAAAAATATTTAATCCCGTGAAGGCATAAAGTTGAACCTGTAATTTCATATGAGATTAATATTGGAAACCCGA